>JAJOZX010006530.1:207500-271976 GCA_023014485.1 Bathynomus jamesi
GAAATATAACTAACCAAATGTGTGTGTGTGTGTGTGTGTGTGTGTGGTGTACATTCGGCACCCATTCTTTGAGAGCGAAAAATTTCGTAATCAATGATATAAGAATATTCTTTCAACCAATTATAATGTCTTGCTAAAGTTTGAAAGAGTCGGTGTTTTGTTTCTATAGACTTTATTTATTCGTCGAATTGTTTTCCGACTGCACAGCTATAATTGTCTATCCATTAACTGATTCTACAAGTGACTCACGGAAGGTAACTTACCTATTACGGTCATATAGCAGCCTTGGACTCCGTTCTGAAGGAGGGATGCTCCGCTATGACTTCGCATTTATATTCTCCTGACGCGTCTGAAGTGAGGCTTGCAAGTTCCAAAGTTACTTGTCGGTCTGACCTCGAAAGCTCCTTCAATAGTTAATTAAAAACACTCATGGTAATATATATATATATATATATATATATAATATATATTATTATATTATATATATATATATATATATATATATATATATATATATATATATATATATCGGGTGGTCCGAAAAAAATGACGCATTTTTTAAAAATTAATATCTCAGTAACCCCCTTCCTTATCATGACAATTTTTATATGCAAGATACTTTCAAACTTCTTTTTTTGAATGCAAGAAACGGAATTCTGATATCTTTTATAGTTTTCTCGCAATTAACAAAAGTAACAACATGGGTCAAAAAAACAAAAATCGCAATATAATATCCGTTTTTTATACGATATCATGCGATATTTTTGCAAGTTATTACAAAACTCTACAGGAATGAACAAGTCAAATTGTGGATATTTTTATTTTTTAACAATTCGTCAGTACCCTTAATGATGTTGTCAGAGGAA
The DNA here is from genome assembly GCA_023014485.1 of Bathynomus jamesi. Lineage (NCBI taxonomy): Eukaryota > Metazoa > Arthropoda > Malacostraca > Isopoda > Cirolanidae > Bathynomus > Bathynomus jamesi. The sequence continues at coordinate 208,367 of JAJOZX010006530.1, forward strand.
GATCGTATTCTCATTAAAAATTGTTACTGTGAAAAAGGATGGAAGACTGGAAGGTTATTGCAAGAGTTTCCCGGCAAAAAGTGGAAAAGGCGTGCAGTGGAAAGACTCTTAAAGAAGATTCGCGAATCGGGAAGTACTGCCAGAAAACCAGGAAGCGGTAGACCTAAAACAGCTTCGGTTCCAGAAAATGTGGATTACATCAACGATAAAATCTGCTCTCAAGAAGATAAACCAGGAAGTCATTTGTCACAAAGAACAATTGCTAAACATTTGAATATTGGAAAGACTTCTGTACACCGAATAATTAAAGCACAAAAACTAAAAGCCTTCAAAAGAATAGTATCTTCTAGAAAAAGTGATACTGTTAAGGATAAAAGAAAAACAAGGTGCAGAAAGTTACTTGATAATTTCTCTGTCGTTGATATTAAAAAGATAGTCTTCACGGATGAAAAAGATTTCACTCTAGAAATTCCGCGAAACCGTCAAAATGATGTTGTCTACGGGCGTGGTAAAAAGTGTGACATTTCAAAAACAGATTGTATCATGAAACGTCAAGATTCTCCAAAAAGGTTATGATATCTGCAGGGGTCTCTTGGAATGGCAAGACAGATGTTCATTTTATTGAAACTGAAAAGACAAAGGTGAATTCTGCAAATTACATTGAACTTTTAAGAACAAAATTGTTGCCGGATTGTCGTCCCCTGTATCAAGAAAATGATTTCATATTTCAACAAGATGGAGCACCGTCGCATACAAGCTACGCCACACAGTCGTTTCTGATTAGCAATACACCAAAATTAATAACGAAAAATGAGTGGCCACCACAAAGCCCAGATTGTAATCCTATGGACTACTCAATTTGGGAGTTACTAAAAGAGAAGGTTTACCGAGGTCGACGAGAAAAATTCACCGAATCAGAATTAAAAAGTAAAATACTTGAATCTTGGCAAGAAATTGGCATTAATGAAGTAAGAAGTATTATTTTTGTGTGGAAGAAAAGACTTAGATTAGTGTGTCAACAGAGTGGTGGTCCAATCGATCATTTACTGTAAATTAATTAGTTAAATTTCTGATTAAATTTTTCCTTTCTCATGATATTCGTTTTTTTGACCCATGTTGTTACTTTTGTTAATTGCGAGAAAACTATAAAAGATATCAGAATTCCGTTTCTTGCATTCAAAAAAAGAAGTTTGAAAGTATCTTGCATATAAAAATTGTCATGATAAGGAAGGGGGTTACTGAGATATTAATTTTTAAAAAATGCGTCATTTTTTCGGACCACCCGATATATATATATATATATATATATATATATATTATATATACAGTATAATTTATTTATTTATTTATTTATTATTTATTTATTTATTTATTTATTAAGAAGAAAAGGATAATCAACGTCCACGTCAACATTATGAAGATTTTCATAAAAAATTTTCACAAGGGTTACATATATACGATATAACTGGTGTAAAAGAATTTGATGAAAATCGAAATTTAATTCGTATTCGCAAAGTCTTGTTTCGCTAATCGCGTTCCTGTCTTTCTAATCCGATCAGTAGTAAATTAGAGACACAAACTTTACCTTAACTAACTTATCACTGGGTAAACTATGTAAGAATTAGAGTTGTGACTGGCATACCACAAGACGTCTCCAAATGGATCCGAAATGCAATCTAATAAAAGGTAGAATTGCACCACTGGGAAGTTAGATTAGTTGGAACGTTTTATACGAACTAATTTCTTATGTTGGTTGTATATTTTTTTTTTTTTTTTTTTTTGTTTTTTTTGTCAAGGTAATGAACGAAGCAACCCTATCCCGTTGTTTCGAATCAGTGACGTCGTTTAGGGGGCGTTGCCTCGGAATTTCATCGTCAGTCTCTTGTCGATCGTGATTATTCAAAACCTTACAAGCTGTACCCTTTCACTCACTCCTACTCGCCCCAATTTAGTTTTTCGTTTTAATTCTTGTTGGTACATAATTTTAGAAGAATTTAGACTTCGTCTCGTTCCTTCCTCATTGTAACATTTTTGTTTTCAAAAGGTCGTAAACTTTCCCCTACGTTAGACATTAGTTATTTCTTTCCTTCAGTAAAATTGGGGTTCTAATACTTGTGAGCTTTTGGAATATCACCATAATAATTATTGATGATAAGTCTACAATCTATAATATATCAGTTTTCGAAAGATTGGGACTAGTATGTTTCATGGACTGCTCTCGATTTCCTACGAAATTGCAAACAAGGGCAGTCGATGACCTGATTTGTTTCTGCAATCGGTTTTCTTGAGAAATGATAAAGAACAATGTTATTGGATATTGAATAAATTTATTTACTGAAACGACGCAATACACTCCAACATCTTTTTGAATAATTAGCGCGATATCTTGCAAAAAACATAGTATAAGAAACCAGGTTAGGTCAGGTTAGGTCAGGTTAGGTTTCTCAAGAAAACCGATTGCAGAAACAAAATCAGGGTTATCGACTGCCCTTGTTTGCAATTTCGTAGGAAAATCGAGAGCAGTCCATTAAACATACTAGGTCCGAAAGATTAATAATTAATTAACGAAAAATTATTAACAGTTTACAAAGAATATTATCTCCAAAAACTTTATAAGTGACATGAAAGTATTTGAAGGATTATGAATAATAGGCCCATGTAATTTCAAACCATACTGTGAGCTTCAATGATTTCTGGAATGATTCATTCAGTTTCAGATTGAAATCGATGGGAAACACTAACCACATTTAACTAACATATAATAGTTTAAAATACTACTTTTATATCTAATCTTAAATTGTTTTTTTAAACTTAAATTTTTTATTTTTAAATTACTCTTTCCCGCGCTGAAATAGTTTGAGAGACTTTATTTAACCCCTTCACTCCGGTGGTGGCATATAAACTTACACGTCCAATTTGCGCTCAGATACGGGTGTAGTAAATAAACCAACTCCTAAGCTTTTCTGAACTATGGGTATAGTTTATAACCAAGGATATATCCCTCTCTTTCCACCCTCTTAGTTTGAAAACGTGGGGGGGGGGATATATGTACCGTAGAAGGGTAATTTCAACATTAAGGGATAATTTGGTACCTTGACTTTATTCCACAAAAAGTAACATTTTCACCAAAAGTAAAAGAAAATTTACCAGAAAAAAATATGGGAGCTATTGAAAAATGGGGACCCCAACCTTCTTTAGTTAGCTTTATAAGGCTAACTAACGAAAATATCATGACCTAACCTAACCAATCGTCAAGGGCGTACAGTTAACCTAACAATTGGTTTGGTTGGGTCGTGATATTTTCGTTAGTTAGCCTTTTAAGCCTAACTAAAGAAGGCTGGGTCCCTATTCTTCAATAGCTCCAAAATATGTTCTGAAAGAGTGGTCTCCAGTTGTAATTTGACGTAGATAAACTCCTGGAAAAGACTGTTTAGTAGGTGAAAAAAAAATGTCAATGTTAAATCCCCCCCCCCCCTTTTTTAAGTTACTCCAGCCCTTTTCACCTACTAAACAATGTCTTTTCCAGGAGTTTACCTATTGTCAAATTACAACTAGAGACCACTCTTTCAGAACATTTTTTTTTTTCGGAGCTATTGAAGAATAGGGACCCCAGTCTTCTTTAGTTAGGCTTATAAGGCTAACTAACGAAAATATCACGACGTAACCTAACCAATCGTTAGGTTAACTGTACGCCCTTGACGATTGGTTAGGTTAGGTCATGATATTTTCGTTAGTTAGCTTTATAAAGCTAACTAAAGAAGGCTGGGGTCCCTATCTTCAACAGCTCCTTTTTTTCTCGTAAATTTTCTTTTACGTTTGGTGAAAATTTTATTTTTTGTGGAATAAAGTCAAGGTGCTGAATTACCCCTTGATGTGAAATTACCCTCTTCTACGGTATTACAATTCGAATTCATATAATTAACTTCAAAGTTATGCTCGTTGTGAAATGGTTAAATGAAAGGCTAATAATAATAGGATCAAGTAAAGATAAGCACCCCCAGCCTTCTTTAATTAGCCTTATAAGGCTAACTAACGAAAATATCACGACCTAACCTAACCAATCGTCAAGGGCGTACAGTTGACTTAACGATTGGTTAGGTTAGGTCGTGATATTTTCGTTAGTTAGCCTTATAAGGCTAATTAAAGAAGGCTGGGGGTGCTTATCTTACTCGATCCTAATAATATACCGAAGTGACATTCTTAACACGGTATGTGAAAATATACAAAGGGTTGACAAAAGTAAATAGACACCTTTATTTTTTTCCAATTTTTTTTTATCCGATTATAAAAATTAGTAAATGATAACACATTTATTGAATCAGTACATTCAAAGGGGAAATGAACATGATTTTAAGTATATTAATTGAATAAATTATTATTATTTATTGACTTTATAATCAGATCAAAAAATTTTTTGGGAAAAAAAAAAATTGTATTTACTTCTGTCAACCCTCTGTATTTTCATATTTTCATGTTAAGAAAATACCACTTTTTAGTATAATAATTAACGTTTCACTTAAATAAGATCTCTAACTATTTCATTACAGGAAAGAGTCATTTAAAAATAAAAATTAAGTTAAAAAAATTATTTAATATTAGTTATACAAGGTGCTTACAAAAAATGTTACCACTTGTATGGCCTAATATGTCATCGCTTACCATTTATAGTTTGTGTTTTTGTTTATGTAAGTATTTATGTGTTTATTTGCTTGTTTTTTAATAATAATAATGTCGTTTTTTTCAGGGATTGTGTGTGTGATTAATGAGTGAAGCCCATTCAATGGAAATGGCTACATGGTTTACATTGAGTAATATTCACTCATTAATCACTCACACAATCCCTGAAAAAAACGACATTATTATTAAAAAAACAAATAAATAAACACACAAATACTCGCATGAAAAAACAAAAAACAAACTATAAGTGGTAAGCAATAACATATTAACGCATATTAGTGGTAAAAATTTTTTTTGAAGCACCCTGTAAAGTAGTACTTTTGTCATCCCTCTCTCTCTGTATTATTCTGGAGTTAAATTCTTGAATTTATGAAAGTTTGAATTTTATTTCAGTTAGATTTTATAATAAGTCCTAACTTTCCGCAAGACATTAAAATATTCTATTAAAGCTGTGCAGTTTTAGGAAATGTTCGCCTGAAAATGTGAAATTTCTAAAAAATCATAAAAAATTACTGCTCAGTAATGACTGGGTTTCGTTTTTGGACATTTTATTAGTTACCACCAAGAATAAAAAATCTCCTCAAAAAAATTACGAGTTACTAATTTTTTAAGAAATTTCTAGGCGGACTTTTTTCCAAAACTGTACGTAATGCGTATTATATAGAAATATCGAACATAAAAGTGTTTTCTTCACGCAAAAAAAAATTCATCTTAGGCTAAACTACTTACATAAACGTTGAACTTCAGACCCGATTTAATATTCACTGGCCGGATGTTTTCAGTGGGAATGTGGCGGTAGAATTCGCCATCGTTGTGGTACCATTTTAAGGAATAAAGTCCCGTGTCGCTTAGGTCGAACGTACAGCTTAGATTCACTCGATCACCGGCGAAGGAAAACTGAGGCACGGAGATGTTCTTAATCATGTCTCCGGCAGATCCTGGAACGGGGGATAATGTCTTCATTTGCATAGTATTGCTTAGCTGAGGGACTAACAAGAACTCTATTATATACCTCTTCCGCATTAGGTCATTCCAAAATGAACCATATGCGAAGAAGAATAATGGCGAAAACTTTCCTAACTCACTAAATAACTAATGTGTATGTATCTATGACTAAATATTTATCATAAATTTTGGCGGAATACATCCAATGCGTGTATCTCTGTATCTCTGTATCTCTGTATCTCTGACTGAATATTTATCATATATTTGGCGAAATAAATAATGATCAATCTGGCAAAGACGATCAGTTATTTATATTGATATCAGATCCACAAAGCACTGCAAACATGATATGATTTGAGAAATTCTCTCTCTCTCTCTCTCTCTCTCGTGTAGTATGAGGTGCTGGTCGGGTCTGGTTTCAGAGCACTAGGAGTTCTCAGTTGATGGGAAACTTGAGATTTCTTGGGGGTCAAAACCTCCAAATAGTCATACTCATCTTCAGGAAAGGTTGATAAGATCTCTTGGGAGTCAAAACATCCGAACAGTCATACTTATCTTCAGGGAAGCTACTTAGAATGGAACGAGGGCGTACCTAAAGTATTTGGCACCCGGAGAGGATCCTTCCTTTGGCACCCCCATAAATAATTTTAAAATTTAAACAGAAAAATATATTATGTTTGCAAGTAGATTTTTAAACAGTACAGTACTGTCAAGCAGTACTTTCCAAGCAAATTGGAAATAAGAAAAATGCAGGACATTAAAAATTCAGTGAACGGGTAATACTGCATTTTATTTTATACAAAAAACACAGGAAATCCAGTCTCAACGCTCAGCCTATTCTTCAAAGGTAAGTAGAGAGGATTCACAGTCTCTGCTTTCGAGCCTTAATTTCTGCAAATTGATCAATGACCTCATCAAAATTCATCTTCTTTGCATATTCATGTTCAATTGAAAGTAAAGCCAGATTTGTCAATCTTGTCTAACTCATGGTCGAGCGAAATAAATTTTTTATCAATTTCAATTTGGAAAAACTTCTTTCACATGAAGCAATAGACACATAATTATTCAGTGGAACATACCTCATGTATGTGAACAAGACTTGGAATGTCAGTTGCAGCCAGCTGGCTATGCTCAACAAACGTTCGCCTTTCGATGTAATTTTTATCAAATACTAGTACAGTTCCCGCCGCTTCGCTGACGGTTAGACAGGCTAAACTACAGAAAAAGAACCCAGCCGTGAAAATTTTGAGCTTCACATTGTGTCAACATTTCTGAATCTGGTATCTCCAAAACCTCCTCACCCCCATTCATACAACTTGGGGGCTAACCCCCTCCCCCATTACCCCCACCCCTCCCCATTACCCCACCCATCCCCGATTACCCCCACCCCCACCCTTCCCCCATTGCTAAACTACAGAAAAGAACACAGTCATGAAAATCTTGAGCTTCACATTGTCGCCCGTAATACAATTTCTGAATTTTTTTTTCTCAATTTTTTCTCACAATTTCTGAAAGTGTGACGGACAGACGGACAGCTCTCTTATTATATTATATAGATTTAATTTTTCGTTTGTAAATTTTGTATTGAAATAAAAATTTTATTTTATAGTGGAAATTAACATTAAGCTGTTGTAATAGTTTCAACATTTTAAATTTTTTTTCTTACTTTGGCGAATTTTTCATTTGGTTTGAAAACTTGTACTGGTATTTCAACTCTCCCGATGGCACCCCCCTCCTGGCTGTCACCCGGGGTGGACCGCCCCCCCTCCCCCCCTTAGTACGCCACTGGAATGGAACTTTAGTTTTAAATATTGTATATCATAATTTCGTAAGAAAAAATGTGTGTCTGTATGTGTATGTGTGTGAAAAAAGTTCAAACTCGATCGGCTCAGTAAATCCAACTTTTCCTTTAAGCAACCAAACACATATTCTCCATTTCCCTTCAGCTTTATAAACGTTGAAACAAAGATGATATTCAGCATTCAATTCTGTTCATTCAATCCGATTAGTGGTAATCAAAGTAGATCACCACCACATCAAACTGAGACGAATTTGTAAAGGGGAAAATGGATTGCAGACATTAAAGAATATCAACTTTAATATAGATTTTATAAAAATAAATTTAACAAGTATTAAAAAAAAATAGCCAACCACTCGAGTTACCCCACCCCTCCTCAACAAAAATATTACCTACCTCAGAAAAAAAATTAACAAAAATCTATCAGCTGGTAGCCTACTTCAAAACCATAAAGAAAATTAGAATAGACGCTAACTGACTTCTTCAGAAGTAAAAACCACCATTTAACAGACAAATTCAAATCGCCACCAACAGACTTAAAATTCTATTTCAACCCATAAGAGAGATTTCACACAATTACGAGTACATTCTGAATTCCTCCTCATTGAGTATTCGCTTTATTCATTCTTCTATAATAATAATCAAATTTTTTAAACAATACTCGTGTTCATTGCTTTATTCTTTGTTTTTCTCTTACAGAATACATTACGAGCGATTATTTGGTAAGCTTCGGGCTACCATCACAAACTCCTCAATTCTAAATCGAGTTATTTTTATTTTTATCTTGTTATTTCGTCTTTAGTTACCAAAAACAAAGAAAGTATCAATGAAAGGCAACAGCGACAGCTTTTGCTTTTAAAGGAAGGATTCTGGACGAGAACTAAAAGGGTTTTATGGTAGGATGGGGGGGATCATCTCTCGTTGCATAAGCGAATAACGATACTGAAGGAAAAGCAAAAAAAAACATCGAAGGGCGGAGAAAGCTGTATAACAAGATGCGGGCGAGACTCATTTAGATACTTTTCGCGCGAGTCACGTATAATGGGATCGCCAAGATATAAAATTTAATGTTTTTTAATTGGAAACTTGTTGATACGCCGCCATTGTTGATCAGAAAATTGGTTCATAGAAGAGGAGAAGTAGTCGTTTCTAAATTTGTATTTAGTAATTTATACAAGGATATATATATATATATATATATTACATACATACACACACACTGGCGGTCATAAGTATTCGTACAGAAAAATATTTTAGTTATATTCGTCCTTGTCTTTTGTACCATGCAGAGGATAGTTATGAAAAGTTTACCATTCGTTTGGAAAAATGTAACAAAACAAAAAAAAAATTAAAAAATTAGTTCAACTCCAGCATATAATGTAAGACATCAAAGACTTTGAGGAAAATAAAAAAAAAGAGAAAATGCAAAAGTTTTCATATATTTATTTACAAAATTATTTAATACTTTGTGCGTCCACCTTTTGCTTGAATGACTTCGATGACAATGATTAATTTTGGGTATGTTTCTACAAGGTTTTGACATCTCTTAGTTGAAATTTTAGCTTTAGCCCATTCTTCTAAAGAAAATTGGTGCAATTTATTCAGGTTCGAAGGTTTCTCTTGCAAACAGCTTTTTACAAATCAAACCATAAATTCTCGATTAAATTGAGATCTGGGCTTTGACTGGGCCACTCGAGAAGCTTGAAATTCTTTTGTCGAAGCAATTTCATGGTGCTCTTATTTTTAGAGTTTGGATCATTATTTTGTTGTAGTACCTAGTTGCGACCCATTTGCAACTCCCGAACTGAAAGCAACACATTTTCTTCTCAAATTTCCTGATATTTCTTCGGATTCATGATTCCATTGGTGACAACAAGCTTTCCTGGACCAGAAGCACTAAAGCATCCCCAAAGAAGCAAACTACCACCACCTTGTTTAACCGTAGGAAGGATGTTTTTTTCCTCGAAGCAGTATTTGATTTTCGACGAACATACCGTTATTCGTGGTTCCCAAATAATTCAATTTTGGTCTCGTCTGACTAATTTCTTAATTTTTTTTTAATGGCGACATTTTTGTGTGTGGTATAGGACTAATATTTCTGGGGATTTGTTGCATCATATTTGGTTCTGGATACATACATATTTGTGTATGATTAATTAATAAAAGGATTCTTGTTTTTTGTTACCTGTAAATACCTGCTTGCTTATGTAATTAACAATGTGTGCGTCAATTTGTGTTTTTTTAATAAATTAGGTAGAAAAGGTCGCATTTTTCTTAAATCCTCCCGCCATAAGCAGAGGAGTAAGCATGTCATTAAAAGAGGCAGACAGGCTATGCCCCAGATATCATATAGGTGAGAACCCAATTTTAAATTAAGAGCAAACCAAATGACATAATCCCGACCAAACAAAATTGTGAACTTGCTCACCCTGTTTTTCCATTCTCAGTAGTGTGCGGTGCTGGAGTTAAAGAATTAATTTTTAGTGAAAATGAACAAAGGCTCTCAAATGGTCCTCACTGGCAGCTCAATCTCCCTTCTCAGAAACTAGAAGTAGCTGCCGTGACTCCACTAACAGAGTATCCGGTAGGTGAGCTAAGCTAGTGTAACTAGTTATTACAAACCACCTTCCGGAATCGCGCCCCCATTTCAGTATCTCTGATGACAAAATTTAGCTGGCGATTTGTATACATAGGTTTCTTTTCGTTTTTCCAATTGTCATTTGAGTTTGGTCCCATGTCTTGCGTAATTCTTGCAAATGGTGGGGTGGTAGAATTTGCCTGTCACAAAATTTACAGTGACCATTATTATAGTGGAATTCGCACATAGTGGGGTGCTCATATACTGTATATACACTCCTCCCTTATACCTGCAGTTGCCTCTTACATAGTATCTGCATACATTTCCTTCCCCCATTTTTACACGAGGCCTTTGTTTCTGATGTTTTTTTCTAGGGATGTACCGATATATCGGTATCGGTGATATCGGTAGATTTTTATCGATATCGGTATCGGACGATATTTCAAAAGTACGATTTTTCCAAAATTATTAATAAAATCCTGTTTAAAGGATGAAATTTCTAATATTTTATTGTTTTATCACTTCACATAACTCGTTATTTTTTCACAAGGGTAAAGTTCTTTTGTAAAAATAGCAGCTGTTCTGTATGTTCAAGAGAGAGCCGATTTCAAGCAGCACTGGCAATGTTTCCTCCAATACTGAACATGCGTTCGCTTGCAACTGTTGTTGATGGTGCTCCCAAACAGACATTGGGTCATTACAAGGTTTATCATTATCATTACCAGAAAATTTTCATTATCATTATTATTACCATTACAGCATTTTTGTTTCATTATCATTACAAGCCATTCATTATCATTGTAATTCTCATTACGATACTGAATATACTGAATAAGCGGTCCACCGGTGCACTGGAGGCAGGGATGCAAGAACAGATACGTCAGGATATGGACCTGCATTGTCCCTCCATCATGTCAGGGGATTGCAGTCCTCATCAATGCAGGGCTGGTCAAGGTAGCTGTCCATCTGGCTGACAATAAGGTTCTGAGAAGCTGTAGAGGGAGCTGGAGCAGCCATAAAATTGAACAACTTGCACCACTTTGGTGCTGGCTGGGACTGGGAGGAATCAGAAGCCACACACACACACACACACACACACACACACATATATATTTATATATTGAAATTACACTGTAATAAAAATGTAATGATGTGTAATGATTCATTACAGACCTTTCATTACCATTATCATTACCATTATTGCCTCAACATTTCTTTCATTATCATTACATTCTCATTACAAGAGATTTGTAATTAATTATAATTAATTACCATTACAATGATAATGACCCCATGTCTGCTCCCAAATATTTCTGAGCTAAGTTCCCCAAAGTTAGCAAAGTGCTGCTGTGCAACTTCCACCAACTGAGAGGGTCCTCAAGTTTACCAAAAATGTTCATACTTGAATATATGGAATATGTATAGTAGGCTGCTCAAATTTTGAAAAAGTTTACAAAATGTTCCAAAAATTTGTTTCAAACCTTGCCCAAGGAAATTTCCTTTAAAATCATAACTCATAGATTATATTACCTTCTAAAACTATTAGCTATAAGTAAAAAGCTATTTATTAAAACTATACTCAGGAAGACTCGCCTGTCATTAATATAAGTTGCGATCTGAGGGAGTGCTGGATATCGGCATCGGTATCGGCCGATACTGTTTTTAATTATCGGTATCGATTATCGGCTAAAAAGCGATATCGGTACATACCTAGTTTGTTTCAACTCTTTATTTGGAGATAACTTCACTTCATTCTATTTCATAGTTGCCTCCTCCTTGTTTGCCATTTACGCTAGTATCCTCCATTGAATTTATTGTTGATTTTTGTGACTGTTACATTCATATTCTCGCCCTCTTTGTTTGTCGGTATTCTTTTTACTTCTGTTTCACTTTTCTTCGTCTTCTCTTCTGTTTTTCTCTGCTCGTCATTCATAATTTCTTCTTTGGATTTTTTTTCATAGGTTCTTTCTGCTTTACAAACCGTAAATGACTTTATTTTAGTCGTGCATCTTTCGCAGAAGTATTTCACTCCATTCAGTTATCCAGTTGCTTGGCACTTGTTAAGAGAGCGAGATATCTTCGTCTTCCATTCAGGCAGCTGAAGATGAAAAAGAATTAGCAAATATCAGATCTAAAAAAAAAAAATTGCCTTAGAATCCATGTTACTTATAGGAAGTGAAAATTGGTGAGCGAGGTCTGACACAAATGGATAGCGTGAAGGGTGTAGGGATTTTGACTCAAAATTGAGTGAGGGAAAATTTTCTCCGTTACTCTGGGGAATGGAGGATGTGGCACATTGTATATTCTCACTGATTGGTGCCTGGGAGTATGGCCGCGGAGGATAGCTGGGGGATAGTCATAGGAATTGTTTCAACCTAAAAATGGGCAGCTAATTTCCTTCAAATGAAACACTCAAAAAACACTTTAGAGATTAATTCGTTTTATTTTTATTTTTTTCTGACGTATGCCGTAATTTCACCACTTGAAAAGAAATATGACTGTGCAATTGATATTCACTCGGATACTGACACTACTTAAAATTTATTAACTGGAGGATTTTCACTATAATATCACTTTTACTCGGACTTCGATTGAAACATTGCTGTCACATTGATTGTTTCCAACCACTCAGCTTGTGCGAACCTCCTTCCAGAACGGACGAACCGTCAAGGAACGGTCTTCAATGCCTAAATCCAATCAGGAAGTTTGACTGCTTCTCGCTCAAGAGGACGCACTATGCCTCGTCAGTGTAGCTAGAAACGCTCGGAGTTTCAGGCCAGGAACTCGGTAATCATACTGTAGAAATTATCCTTTGAAGTATATATACACACACGGATGTATATAATTATGTCACAGCTTTAATATTCATTGGGTCTCTATTTATGTATTTTGGAAAGAAGAGGTAATTTGTGTAGGGTTGTGGAAAACTGTTTGCCAGGGAACTGAAACGTAAGGAAAGAAAGTACTGAAATTTTCAAAAATTCAACACTAATTCCTTGTTTGGAAACTAATGAGTGTATGTAATGAGTATATGTACGTAATATACACTGCGATGCAAGGTAGTCAGTATTTTTATTGGTAATTATTTTACCAACCAATTATGAATTTATGAGTATTTGGAAAGAAGCTGCCACTAAATAAATTTTGCGTTAGTCCTCTTGTAAATTATTACAAGTACATTTTAATTCTTTCAAAATGTTCGACAGATTTTTGGGTTGAAGTTCTCCCTGAAAGTGTGACTGAAATCTAATGGTGGTAAAGTGCTATCTGGCATTGATAATGTATTGAAGAGAGCTCAGTTTCCATTTCTAGAATTTTAGTTCAGCCTCAAATTAACAAGACAAAAAGAAATTTCGAGCGTAACTTGCGCGTTCTTATATTCAAAATTTAATTCAAATTTCAATTTAGTGAACGAAATATTATTTTAGTAAGGGAGATAATTTAATTTTGAAGTTTTTCCGGAAAGATTAGTCTTGTTTAAAGCGAATATGTTTAATGTATTTCATGTAAATTAATAATTTAATAAAAAAAAAAATAATAATTTTGTATCCACAAATATTTGTAATTTTGCATATTTTTAAAATTAAATTTCTTTTTAATTAATATTTTATCAACTTGGAAATAGTCTTAGAATTTCTGTTCTTATCTTTTTCTCTTGATTATTTCTGCACTTTATTCCACAAGAGGTAAATTGTACACGAAATCTACTATAATCTATGAGAGAAACCCAGAAGATAAGTGTTTTAGTTTTATTTCGGGAGTCATCGTTCCTTAGTTTTCAAATTTATATCCATTCATATTTCCCAAAATGTAACTTTCACCATTTTTTATTTTATTTTAATTCCCGTTTGTCTTTTCGTCTTGCGTTTTCTTTTATTCGTATTTTCGACCGACCCACACCGCTGCCACCACCTTAAAGAAAGCAATCGGTCCGATCTCTATCTTTATGGAGTCTTCACGCCTCGCCTTTCTCTTTTCGAGTTTATACTGTACGTTTGTTTCTTCTTTCACCATTTCTTCCATTCAAATCCTTCTCCGGGTTCCTGCATGCGGCCATCTCCGAGGCCTAAGGAGAGTTTAGCGACGCAGGGCAAGGATGATACAACACACTTTTATGGAGTTCTCTTCGTTGATTTGTGGGAGTGGGGGAGGTTTAAGTTGTTTTCCCACCTCTCCTATAGGTTACGCGGTTTTCTATGATGACATTGTTTTTTGTAGGAATGTAATAACTTTGCAAATACATGAAAACACGAAATCTGTTACAATATTAACTTGCTTGCGGAAAAAACGGGGTAACTATAACATAAAGAAGTCTTCAAATGAAGGAAATACGTTTTATCGGCTTATAAAAGGGTGTTGGTTTAAAATCCAGAACGTAATCAGTTTGAAATTTGAAATACTTATTTTTTCTTTAAGGATATATATATATATATATATATATATATATATAGACATACATATATATATATATATATATATATATATATATATATATATATATATATATATATATATATATATGGGGTGGCCCAACATAAAGTAGCCCCATTGAGTTTTGTTAAATAAATAATGGGGCTACTTTATCTTGGGTCACCCAATCTCAACCCAATCGAGCACATGTGGGACGAACTGGAGCGACGGATACGAAACCGCACACCACGCCCGGCTTCACTTGCATCTCTTGCATCAGCTCTGCAAGAGGAATGGCGAGCCATTCCTGCACAGACTTACCGAAAACTGGTGGAAAGTATGCCTCGACGTGTTGACGCTGTAATAAAAGCAAAGGGTGGACCTACTGGTTACTAATGCCATAATAAAACCATTTTTCCCAAAACCATGCGGTGTCCGAATACTTTTGATCATATAGTGCTATATGATCAAAAGTATTCGGACACCGCATGGTTTTGGGAAAAATGGTTTTATTATGGCATTTAGTAACCAGTAGGTCCACCCTTTGCTTTTATTACAGCGTCAACACGTCGAGGCATACTTTCCACCAGTTTTCGGTAAGTCTGTGCAGGAATGGCTCGCCATTCCTCTTGCAGAGCTGATGCAAGAGATGCAAGTGAAGCCGGGCGTGGTGTGCGGTTTCGTATCCGTCGCTCCAGTTCGTCCCACATGTGCTCGATTGGGTTGAGATCGGGGCTCTGAGCAGGCCAGTCTAACAAATCCACCTTATTTTCACGAAACCAGTCCTGCACACGCCTTGCAGTATGGCAGGGAGCTCGATCCTGTTGAAACAAACAATGGCCATCTCCGTAGTATTGCCACAGTGTAGGGAGGGCCGAATTGTCCAGAACGTCGAGATAAACGTCAACGTTCATGGTAGTGGGGTATAACAACCAACGGGCCGAGCCCTAGCCAGGAAAAACAACCCCATACCATGATGGACCCTCCACCGAACTTCACCGTTGGACGTACACAGTCAGGAAGAAGCCGTTCTCCGGGCTGTCGCCACACCCAAACACGCCCATCAGACTGGAAGAGTGAATACCGCGACTCGTCGCTCCAAAGAACAGTTTTCCAGTCCTCCACGGTCCAGGAACGACGGGAGACACACCAGGCCAAACGACGCGTGGCATTAACTTTTGTAATCAGTGGCTTGTGTCCAGCTGCTCTACCATAATAACCGAGTCTGTGCATCTCTCTGCGGATAGTTACAGTACTAACGGAGGTACCGGATGCTCTTCGTACCTCCTCAGCGATGGAAGCGGCAGAGGACGTGCGGGACTTCTTGACATGTCGTACCAGACTTCTTCTATCACGTTCCGTCAGTTTGCGTGGTCGTCCGAACGTTTTTTCGCGTTAGTTGCACCGTCGTGCTTCCATCTCATGATAACATCCGCTACAGTCGACTTTGGTATATCCTGTTTGGCTGCAATGTTTCGTATAGAAACGTTACTTAAATAACATCCGATGACGAGTCCACGTTGGAACTCGGAGAGTCACGTCCGCGCGGCATGGCTTCACAACAGTTACTGATAACTTAACAGAACACCTCAGCATTATAGTTTCGCCACGCTTTTTCCCAGCATACCTTTCGGCGAAGGTGATATTTGCAGAAATGCGGATTTTCCGGGGTGTCCGAATACTTTTGATCATATATATATATATTATATATATATATATATATATATATATATATATATGTAGTAGTAATGGTATCGGATGCAAAATTCAGACAACACTACAACATTAAAATCACAACAGCTAGAAACATAATAGGAATTATCTGGAAGAGCTTCAGTAGCAGAACAGTGGACGTCATGCAATATTATGGAAGAGTTTAGTCAGCCCATAATTGAGTAATAGTCAGTACTCACAAGCCCATACAGAAAACTAGACATTGAAAACACAGAAGTCATACAAGGGACTTTTATTTCCAAGATGGAGGAAACGAAAGACGAAGACTACTGGTTTCGACTACAAACCCTGAAACTCTCCTCCCTGGAAAGAAGATGTGAGCGATATACAATAATATACAATGGAACATACTCGAGGGATGTGACCCCAAACTTTAGAAATGAAATACTGGAATGAGAGAAGAAGCAGATTCTGTACTGTCGCAGTGCGGTGGGACAGGGGACCATGAAACCGAAATGAAAAATACCCTCGGAATACACGAGCCAAAACTCTTTATCGTGCTGCCGAAAAAACTGAGAAACCTCCAGCACACTAACCTCAATAATTTGAAGAACCAACAGGACAAGTTCTTGTGCAAAGTCCCTGGTCAGCCATGTTCTACGAGAGCAAGAGGAGAGTAGAACCAACTCTCCTCTATCAAATCCCACAAATGAGGCGGGTTGATGCAGAGGGGTCGACCGCAGGAAGGGTGATCCCGAACCATCGTTCGAAGATATTAAACTGTCTGAACACACACACCACACAACACACACACACACACTATATATATATATATATATATATATATATTAGGGTGTCTCTTATTGGGTAGTCAAAAATTGAAATGTTGAATTATTTTATCTGCGCCCCTGAAATAGTTCCATTTAGCATAAAACTAAAACTTGAAAGTTTGACACAAATTGGCTCATATTTAGGGGTCGCCCCCGGCTAATAAAAATTGGTTTCGAAAAAACCACATCTTGATAGAATAGAGCGCTTTGGACATCCAGCGAGCTCGATGCATGGCACCTGGTGCACGAAACTTGATGCCTTTATTGGGGACACCTCCAAGAAAGATGATGGACAGATCCAAAAGTTCTTGATAGTCATCCCGTAGCATAGATGCCTGGGATCTAGCAAACTGAATTAGTTCAGTTTTAGACTGGATAATTGCTTCTTTAGGTTGATCTTGTCTTATCAATAGGCTGACCATACGTACCGTTTTGAACGGGACAGTACCGTTTTGTATGGGTTTTTGTATGGGTTCTGTCACTGAAGAATAATTGTAAGCTCAATATGTTTATGTACTTACTTTTTCATGAATACAGAATATTACATAACCCCCGTCCCTTTTTTGCCATCCCAATGTCCCGTTTTTGTCTCAAGGAAATATGGTCAGCCTACTTATCAAGCAATATTTTCAGCTACAAACTTGACAATTATCTCTAATATATTCATTTAATTGAATTCATCATAAATATGATGATTAATTAATTAAAAACATATGTTTAGTATACTTGACAACTGCTAGTAATTTCAAATATTAATTGCATAAATAATAGCTATATTTTATGAAATTTAATAAGGGGGGCGACCTCTAAAAATTGTTCAATCCAAAAAACATTTTATATATGATGTTTTTTTCAACCAATGGAACTGGTTGAGGGGGCGCAACCTAAACAAATCAACACTTCGAAAATAAGAGACACCCTAATATATATATATATATATATATATATATATATAGTGAAACAAAAGTAAGGAAACTCATGATTTTTTGTCACAGTTGCATATTGTATGTAGAATGCGATATTTAGGTGGTGATTTATATGATTTTATCGCAGTGCCTATGGACTAGGTCTAAATGGAATAGTCTTCACTTTGGTTGAACGCTTATGGGCGAAATATTTGAAGTTTTAAAGTGGTAACCATTTATCAAAATGCACCCGAAGTTGCTCGTCAGTACCATTGGCATTATGGCTGTACTCCCAACATGAAAGAACATTCTGAATCTTGTATAGAAGTTCACTGAAGCTGGACGTGTCCACAGTGCACCCAGGACCGAATGACCTTGAACGAAAAGCTTCCCCGTTGGTGGAATGGGTAGCGTGGCTGACTGATTGGCTAGAGCAGTCCCCAGATTCAACTCTGTCAGACTTCTTTTTATGGAGTACAGTCAGATCGACTGTTGGGCGCGAAACCTTGGACATTTCCAGTACTCAAAGATGCTGTCGTTGCCACGATGCGGAGCTTGCTAGTGCAAACGTCAACAAGATTGCCGATCAGTAGCAGTAAGACTGCAATTGTCCAGACTTGTTCAGTACTTTACTTTTTCGTGAAACATTTTGTTCTTGTAAATAATTAAAAAACGCGTTTTTTTTTACATCAGTTTCTTATTATATATCTTCAATAAAACCTTTATTAAAATTCAAGCGTGTCTCCTTACTTACGGCCCACCCAGTAGTCTCATACTGCGCATATTTTTTCGATTGAAAATTCTCTTCTACTGAAGGAAAACCCCCCAAAAAACTGAATGACTGGTTTTCATTTTGATGCAAGTTATTCCCTAATTTCAAATTTCATTTTCTTATTTTCTGTTGATTTTTTTTTTGTCTTTACATAAAAATGTCACTCATTTTCCGTGAATTTTTTTCACGTGAATAATTATTTATTTTATATAGGAAGAATGCCCGGCTGCGCCTTCCGCAGCAAAAATCTCCGAAATACAACCTGAAGCGGGGGGCGGGGAATGGGAGGTGCGAGTGTGTTACTGAAATCTTTCCTGGTTCTCCCCCAATGTATATACTAAATTTGGTGCAGATTAACCCAGCTGTTTAGACGTGTATAAACGAACAGACGTCGTTATCATCATCATCATCTCTCGGTAGTGTAGTGGTTAGCATCGCTGACTACGAATCCATCGGCCCAGGGATCGAGACTCGGTGACGGCAAGCGGCGCGCTGCAAAACTCAGCTGTTCATCCTTCCACACAATAAATAAATTGGTTGGTAGATAAATGGGTACCCTGGGTAACTGATTAAGACGCTGGGCTGCTGATGGGGCGTGGTCAGGGCCTCAGTTGTAAAAATTTAACACGTGGTACGACCGCAGATTCACGCGTGGCAGCGTCGCAGACCGATAGACCTAAGGTGCGGGAAGTGCATTGATGAGAGTGTGGGGTGGGGTCCTCCTTCCGCAGGAGGTTAACAACTGAAACGATTTATTAAAAAAAATTAACAACAGGTACGTACCGCCCTCAACTCAAGCCCTGCATGTTCTTCGGATGCCACGTTAAACTGTAGCTCTAAGGTGGAGTGATAAGCTTGACCTTCGTTAGAACGAACAATTCGGGCGGAAGCAAAAACCGAACCAACTAAACCAAACTAAGGTGTGTGTGTGTGTATATATATATATTAACTGCAAAAAAAACAGTATAATTAATGTAAAGAACGACGCTTGTGTAGAAGAGCGTTCCGCACAAGATGAGGAGGGAGAACGAGCAAATGAAAAATGAGGTACCAGGGAGGTACCTCATTTTTAATTTGCTCGTTCTCCCTCCTCTTGTGCCGAACGCTCTTCTACGCAAGGTCGTTCTTTACTATATATATATATATATATATATATATATATATATATATATATATATATATATATATATATATATGGAATATCATGCATGAATACGCCTGATTTTACATTGCAAAAATGCGCCTACTAGGATTCGATACCAGTACTTATTGAGTAGAAGACGGGGGCGCTGATCACTATGCTACGACAAGGTAAAAGTTAGTACAACCTAGCGCATGTTTCAATACCCAAGAAACACGCAACTCTTTTGCGTCCAGAGGTGTTTTCTTCACTGACCTCCCTGCACTCGAGGTAATGGCAGCATTTCATTCAAATTTATGGTGTAACACTGGGATCTTATAAATGGAATATCACGCATAAACACGCATTCGCCATCTAATCAAGAGTTGCTAGGTTCGAATCCTGGTGAAGCTAATATATATATATATATATATATATGTAGTGAAACGTAAATAAAGTGATTACGTTAAATTAGAATTTACTAAAATGTTACTTGAGAATTATTTTAATTAATTATTAAAACTATTAACTAGGATATGTTAATTTAAATATTAAAAGGGTAATCCTTTGTAATACTTAAATTAGGTCATAATAGTAAGAAGGAACTAAATTTTAGTTACTGTATCGTAAAATTTTAATAAACTTTTATGGATAACATTTTTAAAAAGTAATTGAATTTCATCTCTGTAGCTGAAATTTAACTTAAGATATATATATATACACACACAATGAATTAATTAATATATTAACGTAATTTTTAAAAAAACATTTAACCAATTTTTTTTAATTATATTTAAGCGATAATAATATGAACAGAGTATATATAAAAATCTTAAAAAGTACTTAAAATTTATAAAAATTTCTGTTGTAAAATCTTAAAATATTTTTACTGAATGAGCCCCCCCCCATATATATATATATATATATATATATATATATATATTAGTTATAGTTAGCTGGGAATAGAAGTTTGCTGTAAACATTACTTAAAATAGTAGTTAGGGTCTTAGAAATTTTGGAATGCTTAAAAATAAATAAAGAATGAACGTGTTTTCGGCGAATTTCTTTCCGGAAGTGAATATCTACATGCAATACATGTATGCGCGTTTCGTTTCCTTATACCGAATCAATAACAAAGAAACGTTGGTTCGGTTAAGTGAGTAACTTTGCGCAAATATTAAAGGTGAAATTGACAATGTTAGATGTTATTTTGATGCTCAATTTCTCAGCGTTTCGGGTAAATTATTGTATAATAAAGGTTTCGGGGCCTTGTTAAAGGATTACCAAAGGCTATAAAGATTGAGCTTAAAGGCAAAGAATTTGGGTCATGAAAAAAAAAAAGTTCCTCACGCAAACTGTTTTTCCTTTTTTCTGTTTTCTGTTTTTTTTTTTTTTTTTTAATCAAAGACTGAAGAAATCCTTTGTTAATGCAAGGGAATTTCATTAAAATAATTCCCCCAATATAAGCAAGCACTTTATATGGAATCCGTACGAAGGGAGAACAATATATTTTAATTATACAGGGTTTAAGGTTATCAACTAATTGATGCCAAAAGTTGGCGGAAAATTTTGGTCGTCAAAATTCCCCGATTGGATTGTTTGTTGTGGTTTTTAACTTCTTTTTTTTAATATATTTAATATTTTGTTCTTTTCGATCTTCGAAAGGTAAAAAGTGGCTTACCTGCAATGAATTGCTATAACAAGATATAACTTTTATTTTCTTGCAGCATCCCACATCAATCGCGTTCGTGTTATTCGACCATAAGGTTGTACAACTGGCAGACGAGTCGTTGTACTTAATTGTGTAATTTTTCCTTCCGTTTCAACAGCCAGGTTCGTATGATAGAAAGAACCTATAGTTTAACATATTCGAACGTACGGGTCACTATATCATCTGAACACAGATCCAACTGCTAATCATACCAACGTCTCTTAACATTTTTGATCTACGGGAAGCGTTGTTGCGACATGTCCACGACGTAGTCCAGGTTGATGAGTGAATAAAGTATACCTGCTGTAGGCATATACTCGTAGTTTAGGTTCACGTTGGCACATGTTGAGGAAGTAGACAGTGTTTCTGTATATTTTACGCAGTTGAGTAACGGTGCTCATACGCGTCAAATAGGTCCACGTTTCACCTCCTTGGTTCTTTGCGGCTACAAACAAATTCTGACAAATTCTGTCGGAGTTACATACTCGTGGTACACCAGATTATGTAAATAATGACCGATTAATCTATTTTTCATAGTTTCTCTTGCTTTTGTTTTATGTAGGAAGCAGCGGGCCAAGGGCGAGCGCCCGCAAAAGTGACCCATCCATAGAAGGAGAGAACCGAACCGAAAACAAGGTTTTCAAGGCTCAACGCTGCCACTTTTTTTATAAATTTTGAAATATTATGTAGTGAGGAATAGAGGGAGAAGTATGTGTTTCAGAGCATGCTGGACTGATCACAGGGTAGATGAGACGTGGAAAAATATCAGCTAAAGGGGACAGTGACGAGGGAAACTGGAGTTCTAGAATTCCCCGTCTCCTGCCTAACGTCCACCCCGGAGTACTTCCTTGGGTGATTGATGTCTACAGTCTCCTCCTATGTAGATGTAAATATGTATTTGTGTAAATAAGGTTGAACTGTTCGTTGTGACAAATTGGAATTATTTGCGATGTCTAAAATTCAGGAACCCTCGTCCATAGATTGAACCTCGCGCGGTTAGCAAGGTCTTTTTGTGTATAATTTTTATTTATTTGCCTGATGAAAATTTCCACTAATGGTGTGAAGTGCCATTATTTACTGCCATATTTGCAAGCCCAAGAAGTTGAATTATCTTTTTATCACATTCCAATTGTCCAATCACGCGAGCGCATAAATGGGAATCTCTCTTTAATACGAACTGCACTTCACTATCTATAAACTGAAATGAACCATCCACAAACTCGATGGATGGTACCATCCATAAAATTTTTTTATGGATGGTACATGTTACGAAGCAGGTCAAACAACACCAAACATTATTGTGATTTTTTTTTTTTAATTAAACTTGTAGGTCATATTGGTTGGGTCCAGCCATATTTTCGGATGTTCATATTCACCGACCTTAGATCAAAGTGAACTGTCTTACAAGATTTCGTCGACGTCGTCGATGTTGATTGATGTCGATGTCGCAAACTTTAAAAAAAATACCTTAAATTGCACAGGAACCCTCCTAATTATTGCAGATTTGTAAAGCTTTTGTAATTCTCATTATGTAAATTTTTATGAAAAGTGTAGAGAGGCTTTTTTTGGAATTGAAGTAGATTTGCAATATACAATAAATATTTATCATTCTAAAGTGTACAGGGAAAAAAACTGTTCACAACAGGAACTGCAAAAGATAAACCAAGAACTGGCAGGCCATCTAGGTGATAAAAATAGGTCTGAAAGAAAAAAAAAATCACTTAGTATTTAACTGGGGTGACAAGACATCGTGGACACCCTGTAAATTTAGGGATCAAACTGCGTATTGCGTATTTTGAAAGCTTTATTACAATACTATAACTGTGATGTACAGTGTGTTCGATCGATAAACTTCCAGTTCATATTTATTTTTAATGAATTTTTTTGAAATTTATATTCATATTTTCTATTTTTGGAAAATAAATTAAACATTTTTTGTTAATTTAATGGGAAATTAGAAGTCAATGAAATGAGTCATAATTTGGGGGGGGGGGGGGGGGGGGGGGGGTTAAGTGAAATAATTTTTTAAGTTATAATGTTTCAGACCAGCAAAGACCCTAGGATCTACTCATGGCTAGTCTACCTAACTGCAGTAATTGTGTACTGCGCATGTCCTCCGTGGTGGTGGAGGGGACCTACAATTTTATGTGGGTTCCTAACCACAAAAACCTTAATTTTACTACCTCAAACTATACCTAATCTATCAACATATGCATCTAATCGATTTTTAAACATGTTTATAGACGTGCTGCTGATTACTTCTACCGGCAAACTATTCCAGTTATTTACCTAAAAAAGTTTTTGTCGACTGCCGTCTCGAACCTTCTACTTGTCAACTTACACCCGTTATTCCTAGTTCTACTATACTGTGCTATTTCGAAAAAGCTATCTCTATTTTAAGTTAGCGAACCCATTCATAATTTTAAAAACCTGGATTAGATCATCCCTTAGCCTTCTAGTCTCGAGTGTAGTCAATTTTAACTCATTAAGCCCTATCCTCGTACGACTTTGACCTAAGTGACGGAATCATCTTAGTTGCTCGTCTTTGAACTCTTTCGACTTTTTCTATATCCTTGCGCATATACGGATTAAAAAATTGGATCGCGTACTCCAAATGGGGTCTAACTAATGACTTATAAAGAGGAACAATAATATCGCGCGATTTGTACTCAAAATTCCTAGCTATAAAACCTCGCACTTTGCTCGCCTTTATTGACCCCTGCTGTACTTTGTTTCGCTACTTTTAAATCACCAGTGACTATAACTCCTAAGTTGAGACGTAGGTGCGTCTCAACTCGAAGGAATGCAGGATCATTCTCATAGAATGTAATCGGACAATCTTGGATGTTAGAAAGTGATTCAGTTAATTATGAGATGAACATTTTTATTTTATATATTAACATACAGTAAATGCATGAAAATTAATAGTTTTCAATAATAAGGAAATTATTACTACTGAAATAAATGCATGGCTCAATTTCCATGCAATTATATTTAGACATTAATCTTCAGGTAAAGCCATGCTCGTTAGCATGACTTACGAAAAGGGAATTCTTAAACAAATGAATACAGGGTGGTACTCAAAAATAAGTTATTTTAGTATTAATCAATATATATACACAATATGTATGGTTGTTTACCTTTCCAAACTGCCCAAGTTTAGAACAAGTTCACATGATGACCATTATTTGGTACTACAGTGTGTATTTGTCGCTCGAACTCCATTACAGCATCAACAATATGTTCTCGTAGAATGGATCCAATAACCTCTCTGATTCTTTGACGGAGTTCTGTCAGATCCCTGGGTTTGTCACGATACACGAGTGTTTTAAGATATCCCATAGATAAAAATCCAAAGGGATTAAGTCAAGTGATCAGGATGACCATACCATCGGTTCTCCACGATCTGTCTAGCGCTGAAACACATCAACATGAATGGAATTCACTAAAAGTTAGCGTTTGGAGGGATGTATCATGTGACTGCATATTCGACGAATTAGTGGTGAAAGATATACTTTTCAACAAGATGAAGCTCCTGCTCACAGAGCACGCCAAACTGTCGCATTCCTTGAGAACGAAACACCGGATTTTATCGAACCCAATATGTGGCCGGCTAGTATCCCCGATCTTTCACTACTAGATTATGGTGTTTGGGAAGCCTTGAAGTCCAAAGCTTACATCCCTGGTACGAATATAAGAGACATAGATGAATTACGCGAAAGAATTCTGCTCGGCTGGGAGAAGGTGTCTCAACGATATGTAAACAGGTGTATTGATCAGTGGTGTCCACGTTTGGAGACCTGCGTTGAGCAGGAAGGGGACACATCGAGCAACTTCTCAATTAAGACGAAGAACATGCTAAGGTAAGCACCTATGAAGTTTGGGAGCTCTAGTCCCTTACTTTTTTTAATATGACAGTTTACCTCTAAGGGGTCACTTTTTTACCCACCCTGTATATATATATATATAGTCATGCGGGTTGCTTCTACAAAGCTTCAATTTAATATTTAGGAGAAATCCAATGACAAGGAGGAATGTAAATGCCATGAAAAGTCTTCTTTAATGCGCAACGTTTCGAGCAATACGCTCATCATCAGGCTAGATAATAACAATATGAAATTAGAATCAATAAATAAATGTGAACAAGACAAAATAATTTCTATAAAACCTATTCATTAAAAGCAAATTTTAAAAAGACTAAAAGAAGAGGGTTAAATTCAAAGTTATAAAAATTTACATATAAAATTACAAGAAATTTAAAAAGCTATTTTTAAATTACATATAGTAAATTTGAAATTAGTACACTGGAATAATTAACACTAATACAATGGAATAATTAACACTACGAACCTTTCAATGCTGGTTCCGAGGCACGAGTAATTTAAAACAAAACAAAACAGGAAACAAACTATGGGTTGGGCGGTTGGAGAGTTATAAGTTGGGGAGGGGGGATTATAAAAAATTGGGGAGGGGGGAGGGGGGATTATAAAAAATTTAGAGGGACAGCTGAGGAATCCACGTTTAGAGAAGGGGTCAATGTTTTAATATAAAGAGATTCCAAAATTCTAAGTGAGTTAGGACAAGAATTACAACCGAGAATTTAAAAATTATCTAAAGTGACATCAGTTTTGCATTTAATACTATGTTCCCGAATACTAGAGGCTTCTTTTTTATTTAAAATTTTACCTGTTCGGCAACTTATTCCCATATGCGAATAAAATCTAGCCCTGAGGGAGCGCACGGTGCTGCCAATATAAGTACCAAGGAGACACCTTGGGCAGGTAAATAAATATACAACACCGCTACGCAACGAATCAGGAGTTCGATCCTTCGCTGAGAAAAAGCTACCTAAAGACATTTTGTTAATAAATATAATGCGAAAATCAGTATGATAAAAAAATTTTCTTAACAACTTTGTAAATTTAAGTTTAAATTCTTTATTCATGGGACCCATTTCAGGTACCAAGAAATATTTTATATCTTTAGGCACTGAAATACAGGGAAGTTGAGGGCTATAAACATTATTTAAGAAAGATCTTATTAGTTTATCTACATATTGAACATGAAAACTATTATTGGTAAAATATGATCTTAAATTATTAAATTCATCGTTAAGTAAGGTAAAACTAGAGTCAAATTATATCCTCTGAACAAGAGTGTTTTAATACACGACATCTTATAGTTAAAATCAGTAAAACTAAAGAAATTCATGCCCAAACCAGTAAAAGTGGGTTTCCTGTAAACTGATGTAGTAATAGAATCACCTTTTTTCGAAATTAAAAGATCTAAAAAGGGAAGGGAGCCATTTTTCTCAGTTTCCATTGTATAAGTTATATTGGGGTGCAGAGAATTTAAGAAGTTAAAAAATTGTTGCGCTTGTACAGCATTATCAAAAACAGCTATCGAGTCATCAACGAAGCGTCGATAGAAAATTGGTTTACAATGGGTGGGAGATTGTCTAAAAATTACACTTTCTAAATGAGTCATAAAAAAATCAGCTGATAAAGGTCCGACGGGTGATCCCATCCCAACACCATCAATTAATTTGTTGGTAAACCTTATTATTGAAAGTAAAATAACATTGCTTAAAAACCAATTCTAAAAGTTCCTTAAAATAAGACCATGAAAACTATCAACAGAGCTAAAAACCCTATCTAAAATAATGGCAATAGTTTCTGATACAGGTACATTCGTGAAAAGCGACTTTACATCAAAACTGACAAAAAAAAACTTTTTTGAATCGAAATTCTCACTAAGATCTTTTTGAAATTCATAAGAGTTATTTATAGTATAAGCATTTTTCGCAAAAGGTGACAGGAGACTAACAACAAATTTTGCCAATTGAAAGGTAGGTAAGTTATACGAAGCTAAAATAGGACGGAGAGGTGTTCCAACTTTATGGATTTTAGGCAAACAGTATAATTGAGCAAGATCAGAACCAGATACGAACAACTGAGAGTAAGTATCGTTTTTTATTATCTTTAAAGACTTTAATCGTGACAAAAATCTATTAACTTGGTCTTCCAACCTTAAAATGACTTTAATGACGGGTTCAAGAATTTGTTTGAATTTGCTAACATCACTTAGGATTTCATTAGTTTTATTTATGTAATCAGATTTATTCAAAATAACAACTCCGTTGCCCTTGTCCGGTCTAGTCACAACAATCTCCTGGTTCTTTGCCAAATTCTTAATAACCTGCAAGTCACTCTTCTTAAATATGAAAGATTTAAATTTAAGGTTTCTAAGTTTGTGAAAAAATTCATGAGTTAAATTAGCAAACTGACATTTAAAATTATTAAAATCACCAACATGGGGAACATTTTTCAAGCCATTAAAAAATGGCTTGAAAAATGTTCCCCATGTTGGTGATTTTAATAATTTTAAATGTCAGTTTGCTAATTTAACTCATGAATTTTTTCACAAACTTAGAAACCTTAAATTTAAATCTTTCATATTTAAGAAGAGTGACTTGCAGGTTATTAAGAATTTGGCAAAGAACCAGGAGATTGTTGTGACTAGACCGGACAAGGGCAACGGAGTTGTTATTTTGAATAAATCTGATTACATAAATAAAACTAATGAAATCCTAAGTGATGTTAGCAAATTCAAACAAATTCTTGAACCCGTCATTAAAGTCATTTTAAGGTTGGAAGACCAAGTTAATAGATTTTTGTCACGATTAAAGTCTTTAAAGATAATAAAAAACGATACTTACTCTCAGTTGTTCGTATCTGGTTCTGATCTTGCTCAATTATACTGTTTGCCTAAAATCCATAAAGTTGGAACACCTCTCCGTCCTATTTTAGCTTCGTATAACTTACCTACCTTTCAATTGGCAAAATTTGTTGTTGGTCTCCTGTCACCTTTTGCGAAAAATGCTTATACTATAAATAACTCTTATGAATTTCAAAAAGATCTTCTTAGTGAGAATTTCGATTCAAAAAAGTTTTTTTTTGTCAGTTTTGATGTAAAGTCGCTTTTCACGAATGTACCTGTATCAGAAACTATTGCCATTATTTTAGATAGGGTTTTTAGCTCTGTTGATAGTTTTCATGGTCTTATTTTAAGGAACTTTTAGAATTGGTTTTTAAGCAATGTTATTTTACTTTCAATAATAAGATTTACCAACAAATTGATGGTGTTGGCATGGGATCACCCGTCGGACCTTTATCAGCTGATTTTTTTATGACTCATTTAGAAAGTGTAATTTTTAGACAATCTCCCACCCATTGTAAACCAATTTTCTATCGACGCTTCGTTGATGACTCGATAGCTGTTTTTGATAATGCTGTACAAGCGCAACAATTTTTTAACTTCTTAAATTCTCTGCACCCCAATATAACTTTACAATGGAAACTGAGAAAAATGGCTCCCTTCCCTTTTTAGATCTTTTAATTTCGAAAAAAGGTGATTCTATTACTACATCAGTTTACAGGAAACCCACTTTTACTGGTTTGGGCATGAATTTCTTTAGTTTTACTGATTTTAACTATAAGATGTCGTGTATTAAAACTCTCTTGTTCAGAGGATATAATTTGACCTCTAGTTTTACCTTACTTAACGATGAATTTAATAATTTAAGATCATATTTTACCA
Source organism: Bathynomus jamesi (assembly GCA_023014485.1). Taxonomy (NCBI): domain Eukaryota; kingdom Metazoa; phylum Arthropoda; class Malacostraca; order Isopoda; family Cirolanidae; genus Bathynomus; species Bathynomus jamesi. The sequence continues at coordinate 237,386 of JAJOZX010006530.1, forward strand.
ATAATAGTTTTCATGTTCAATATGTAGATAAACTAATAAGATCTTTCTTAAATAATGTTTATAGCCCTCAACTTTCCTGTATTTCAGTGCCTAAAGATATAAAATATTTCTTGGTACCTGAAATGGGTCCCATGAATAAAGAATTTAAACTTAAATTTACAAAGTTGTTAAGAAATTTTTTTATCATACTGATTTTCGCATTATATTTATTAACAAAATGTCTTTAGGTAGCTTTTTCTCAGCGAAGGATCGAACTCCTGATTCGTTGCGTAGCGGTGTTGTATATTTATTTACCTGCCCAAGGTGTCTCCTTGGTACTTATATTGGCAGCACCGTGCGCTCCCTCAGGGCTAGATTTTATTCGTATATGGGAATAAGTTGCCGAACAGGTAAAATTTTAAATAAAAAAGAAGCCTCTAGTATTTGGGAACATAGTATTAAATGCAAAACTGATGTCACTTTAGATAATTTTAAAATTCTCGGTTGTAATTCTTGTCCTAACTCACTTAGAATTTTGGAATCTCTTTATATTAAAACATTGACCCCTTCTCTAAACGTGGATTCCTCAGCTGTCCCTCTAAATTTTTTATAATCCCCCCTCCCCAACTTATAACTCTCCAACCGCCCAACCCATAGTTTGTTTCCTGTTTTGTTTTGTTTTAAATTACTCGTGCCTCGGAACCAGCATTGAAAGGTTCGTAATGTTAATTATTCCATTGTATTAGTGTTAATTATTCCAGTGTACTAATTTCAAATTTACTATATGTAATTTAAAAATAGCTTTTTAAATTTCTTGTAATTTTATATGTAAATTTTTATAACTTTGAATTTAACCCTCTTCTTTTAGTCTTTTTAAAATTTGCTTTTAATGAATAGGTTTTATAGAAATTATTTTGTCTTGTTCACATTTATTTATTGATTCTAATTTCATATTGTTATTATCTAGCCTGATGATGAGCGTATTGCTCGAAACGTTGCGCATTAAAGAAGACTTTTCATGGCATTTACATTCCTCCTTGTCATTGGATTTCTCCTAAATATTATATATATATATATATATATATATTCACAACATTGTTTTTCAAACATTTTATTTTATGGGATTAATATCCTGCCAGTAAAGCTTATTATTATCATTATCATTCACTCACAGTCTGAGTTCAACTGAGTGCTGAAATCATTCATTTTGTGTAGGTCGTTTACGTTCATGTACGTACGTTATTCATGTGTCTGTAATGTGTACATTTTTCATAAAAGAGCGTGTGATAATTATTTCTTGACATTGTTGACACCAAAGTATGAATACGGGTTTTGTTGTTTAAAACATAACTACTGAAAGTCTGATGATATATATATATATATATATATATATATATATATATACGCCTAAATCCCCAAGTAGCGCCAATAGTAAATCACCTTTTTTTTTTACCAATTAGTTTAAACTTTGTAAATAAGTCGAATTTTCTTGTACGACCTAATTTTTTGAGGTTAGGTTGCGCTAGGTTAGGTTAACCTAACCTAGCGCAACCTAACCGAAAATAAATCAGTGTGTGTGTCAATTCTGAGGAAACATAAAGGACTTATTTGACTTCGAGTTTTCTTTAATTAATTAAAATCCTAACGCGGATGAAATTTGAAAAAAATAATCATTGTATAGGGTAAAAAAAAACGCTTTCTCTAAACTTTCTCATAGGGCTCCTCCCCCTTCACTTTAACAGAAGCGAAAGTGATTACAAATTTGAAAATATAAAATATATAACCTGTTCAACTTACTGGGTAAAAAATGGACGAAAATTTTCACAAATATTCAACAAACGAGCATTTCTGACATATATATATATATATATATATATATATATATATATATATATATATATATATATTATATATTATTGTGTAGAAGGATGAACAGCTGGGTTTTGTGGTTTTCTTAAACACCACCGAGGCGCATATACTGTATATATGCGCCTCGGTGGTGTTTTGGTTAGCATCGCTGACTACGGATCCATCGGTGAATCACCTGAAGATCCGTCACCCCAGCCTTTTTTAGTTAGCTTTATAAGTCTAACTAACGAAAATATCACGACCTAACCTAACCTAACCAATCGTCAAGGACATACAGTTGACCTAACGACTGGTTAGGTCAAGTCGTGATATTTTCGTTAGTTAGACTTATAAACCTAACTAAAAAAGGCTGGGGTGACGGATCTTCAGGCGATCCCCATTGGCCATGGGATCGATTCCTGGTGATGGCAGGCGGCGCGCAGCTAACCCAGCTGTTCATCCTTCCACACAATAAAAATTGGTCAGTAGATAAATGGGTATCCTGGATAATTTTGTGGTGAAGACGCTGGGCTGCTGATTAGGAGGTCGTGAGATCGAGTCCGGGCGAGGACTTTGTAATTTCTGACTGCCCGTGGTGGGGCGTGGTTCGGATTCCAAGTTAAACTGTAGGTCTAAGGTGGAGTGACAAGCTTGCCCTTCGTCAGAATGAACAATTCTGGCGGAAGCAAAAACCAAGGTTATAAAGTTGAATTTAATATTTTTTTGCAAATTTGATCCACTGTACAGTATTAGAAGTTCAATTATACATTTTGTCCAATTTTAGTATGACTGTATTGTATTTCAAATGTATAATTCACTACGCATTCATCACTAGTTTCATGGGCTCATGAAAGGTCACATATTGGCAAAACGATGCATGATATCCAGAATGATTTCAACACAAGATTCAATAAGGTTGCACCACCAAACAAAACGGTATTACCCTGGGAGAAAAAGCTGTTTGAAACTAGCTTCATCAAGAACAGACCACGGTCGGAAAGACCAACAACGTGAGTAGAACAATGTGAAGGTGTGATTGCATCGGTAGCTCGTTCATCGAAAAAATCACTTCGGAAACGATCGCAAGAACTTGCAGTCCCCATGTCCACAATGAGAGATCACATGACAAAAGATCTCGGCATGAAACCATACCGCCCGTCATTTGTTAATGAATTAAGCGATACATTGTAACTGTAATTAGTAACTGTATTTACTGTAATTAAAGTAATTGTCGCTAGTGACTTGTTTCTTAAATTACACCAACCAATATAAATAGAATTAATCACACAAAAATAAAATTGGTATTACAATATGTACATTTTGTAGGGGTGACGGAACTTTTCGAACACTTTGTACATTTGAAATACTAAAAAAATTGGACGTAGAATGCATAATGAAACGTCTGATAGGGTTTAAGTGTACAAACGATTGTAATCCAAATGTTTTTATTGACAAAAGAGGCGAGTGGGCGTAACTGGAAAGCTTTAAAAATGTACGCGTAAAAAGTAGGCTATAGGTAAAATTAAGCAAAATTCGTCGTTTGAAAAGAGAGAACTGATTAATAGAAAAGAGAACGCGAGAGCGAGTTGTCATAACAGACCACTGAAGATCATTGGAATTACATAACAGAAGAAAACCAAAGGAAAAAATCGTTTACAGTTTCTTTTGGCTAGATAAGAATCACAGAAATCGGAAATAGAAGGAAGGAAGTACCAATGAGAAGAACATTTAGAAAGGAAGGAACATTTCCAAATGGGATGAAAACGTTTGGATAATGTCAACATTTACTGAGATCGCTTATTGTTCCGTCACTGTAACATATTTGGTAGACCTTTTCATGACACTATTAAACCTTTACACATTCAATGCTTTATAGGTTAAAAGTGTAAAGTTATTGATCATAACAAGGAGTTTTATACATTACACGAAAGACTTAAAAAATGTGAAGATAAGGAAAATCGGTTAAAGGGTTCGAAAACTGTGACGTCATGAGAAACGGTTCAGCCAGATATGAAATAAATTAATTGATGAACTGTGTATCGGGTTAATTCCTTTTGCAAAACTTACCCCACCACTATTCGAACTCGGAACTTCATGAATAGAAGCCGCGGGCGTTCCACTGTGCTTGACAAGATAAAAGCTAATATAACCTGGCTCATATTTCAACACCCTGGAGAACACACAACGCTTTCGCGACCAGAGGTGTTTTACGCGCTAGTCCCCAGCATTCGAGTTACACGAGTGTAACTCACTTCCATATTAGCCACTGCGTGTTATCCTACCTGCAACAAAAAAAGGTCCCCAAAAAAGGTCCCCAAAAAAGGTCCCCAAAAAAGACAAATTTGAACATTTGTTTTAATTCTAATGTATAACTTTTGTAAATTTAATTTAAAATAATTTTTCCTATGAGACCGAACTTATGGGATACCCTGTATATATATATATATATATATATATATATAATCCGTTATATTAGAGTATATTTGCTACTTTATTACATCATCCCCAACAACTTTTTTTTTTTTTTTTTTTGCTAAAGTACTAAAACCCTATTACTGATTGAAAATACTTTTTGTACTAAATTTTATCAGTGGAGGTTACTCCAAATGATTGTGTTTCTATTTTTTCTCATGAATTCCTCCGAAAATTGGTTCATAAATGTTTCCTTGAGAAAACGAATTCGGATGTCAAATTTTATCAGTTGGAACCGAATCCAAACTTTGATCATTTCTGTCCAGAATAGATTAACATTCGATATTTACGAATGTGTTGCCATCTCCTTAACTCATAAACAAAAGAGAACATTTATATATTTTAAGTTACTTTAAGTTGTATTGAAACTTACTGAGATGGTAATCAATTATATATATATATATAGTATTATATATAAAGAACGACGCTTGTTTAGAAGAGTGTCCGCACAAGATGAGGAGAGAAAACGAGCAATGAAAAATGAGGCACCTCCCGGGAATCGAACCCGGGATCATCCGATTGCCGGTCAGATATGATAACCATTATACCAAGGGCCACGAAGAATCAAAACTCGTAATTCTGCTACGTACGAGCGGAATCGAATGCCCTTTAAGGGGACACCTTCTTCTTTACATTAATTATACTGTGTGTCGTTTGCAGTTAAAATGTATCATATATGTACGGCATGAGAAGGTGCCCCCTTAAAGGGCATTCGTGGGGCGTGATTCTGATTCCATTAAACTGTAGGTGTAAGGTGGAGTGACAAGCTTGACGTTTGTCAGAATGAACAGGTGGGGCGGAAGCAAAACCAAGGTTAACCAAACCAAGGTACTCGTATATATAATGCAAACCCACAAGAAAAAAGAAAAATTATTCCAAATCCTTTCGTGTATTCAGCAGTACACCTCGTCAGGATATATATAATATGAATAGGGTAGTTCAGGATTCACGATCGGATCAAATATAAGGTTCAAGCTTATCGGTATACTATATTATAAGCTAGGTTAGAACAAAGGCGATCCGATAGTGACTTTTGAACCACACTGTGTATATATACATATATATATATATGTGTGTGTGTGTGTGTTACTATAAATAAGTTATACTAAAGAAATAAAAATATGAAATTTAAACTAACGTTTTAATGTTAAAAGAAAGGAAAATTATATTCCTTTTATTAAAAAAACTAAATTAAAATTTTCATTTATTAACTTGGGAATCTCAAAACTGTTGATGAAAAAATAACCAACCAATAACCAACCAGTCTCGTAAAATTTAAAATCGGAAGAATTTTTTTTAATTAACAATTAAAAAAGAAAGTAAGGTGACAAACTATTCACCAGGTAAAATATACCTGGTAAGATACCAGGTAAGATATACCTGGTTCCTTAATTTTACATTGTATACACGTCAGTAAGAAAGGATTTTTGCACTTTGAACGACAGAACCAAAAATTACAATAGATTTTTTCTCGAAATGACGGTTTTGAGGAATATTTTACTCGGATTTTATAGACTAGACCCACTGTAGGTTAGCCCAAGAAAGAAGGTAGAAAAGAGAAAAAGGAAAGACGATAAACAAATGAAAGAGACGAATATTGAACACTCTCGTACAATGTTCACACTTGCAAACGTAGTGTAAAGCTTTCGCACTAATGTAATAGTATGATAGAAATAGGAATGTATAGAATAGACATAGCTCTTCTTTATTTGCCTGCTACTGCTGACAGAAAAGAGTAGTGAACATGATTTATAGGAAAGTAGGAAAAGTTGAAAGGAATGGCTTCAGAGTTTATGCACACCATACATTTACTTATTTTGTGTACGCAATAACGCCTTAGAGTAAAAGATATCATGAAATACAAAATTACTTAATCTAATCTACACCATCCATTTTTAAAGATTTTTTAATTTATTTATTATACAGGGTGTTTGAAAACTTTCTGTACAAATTGTAATGGGGGATAGGCAACACCAAGACAAACCCTTTTCGTCTATAAGTGTATGTCCGTTGACGTCACCATTCGGCGCGAGAGGGCGCCGCTGCAATTGGCTAAAAGGTGAAGTGGGCTAGACTCGCGCTTGCCGCGGGCATTCTTAAATCGGACGTAGTACGCGTAAGATGGAGCGCTTCACGACTGCTGAGATGGCTGACATGCATATGGTGTATGGGGCTGCCAATGGAAACGGAAGAGCTGCTGTGAGGTTGTACCGACAGCGCTTCCCAAACAGACGTGTGCCAAACCACCAAACGTTTGCGCATTTGCATCGGCGACTGCGAGAAACTGGAACATTCCATGCAAACATGCATGACACTGGTCGGGAGAGAAACGTGCGCACTCCTGACATGGAAGAAGAAATCCTACGGCGATTTGAGGACAATCCAAGCGCAAGCACGCGAGGTGTTGCACGTATCCTCGGTGTGAATCACGACCTAGTCTGGAGAGTGTTGCACGAGCAGCAGTTACATCCGTTTCATCGTCAGAGAGTCCAGGCATTACAACCTGGGATTACCCTCTTCGTGTGGAATTCGCACGCTGGTTTCTGCAGCAGACAGCGGTGCAGCCTAATTTTCCGGCTTATGTGCTGTTCTCAGATGAGGCCTGTTTCACACGTGAGGGTGTGTTTAACATGCACAATTCTCACGTGTGGGCGCACGCAAATCCACATGCTACACGGGTGCATGCTCATCAAGAACGGTTCGCCGTCAATGTTTGGGCGGGTATCGTCCATGGCAAGTTGATTGGGCCGTACCTGCTGCCTGCCCGACTCGACGGGCGGGTTTATCGGATATTTCTTGAAGAAACGTTGCCGGAACTGCTGGAAGATGTTCCCGTGGCTATTCGTAGACGAATGTGGTTTCAACACGACGGGGCCCCAGCACACTCCAGCAACGATGTGCGGGATTATCTGAACGCCATTTTTGGGGACCGATGGATAGGCCGGGGTGGGCCCGTAGCCTGGCCACCGAGATCGCCCGATTTAACATGCCTCGATTTCTTCCTGTGGGGACACATGAAGAACCCCGTGTACGAGACTCCCATTTACTCAGAAGACCTCGTAGCAAGAATCGCTGTCGCCGCTGGAACTGTTCCCGAAATGCCGGGAATCTTTCGACGTGTACGTCGGTCAATGCTTCGACGCTGTCGGGCATGCATTGATGCTACCGGTCGCAACTTTCAGCACCTTCTTTAAATAAACATGCCTTCTTTAAATAAACATGTTACGCGTACTACGTCCGATTTAAGAATGCCCGCGGCAAGCGCGAGTCTAGCCCACTTCACCTTTTAGCCAATTGCAGCGGCGCCCTCTCGCGCCGAATGGTGACGTCAGCGGACATACACTTATAGACGAAAAGGGTTTGTCTTGGTGTTGCCTATCCCCCATTACAATTTGTACAGAAAGTTTTCAAACACCCTGTATACAAGAAGTTATCACCACATCATTTCTTCCATGAATGTCAAAGGCCACCGTGCTTACAGTCTAACTCTTTAAAATTAATTACTTATTACGCTCACGCCAAATTAATTTGGAGGGACTACACTCGATTGCACTTGTCTGTCCGTCCGTCCGTCCGTATATCAGTCCTTCCGTTCGTCAGAGTTTCGTGACCGCTTCATAACTTTTGAACCGTTCCATAACTTCTGAACCGCTCAACAGAAATTTATGAAACTTCATATACGTACAGTTTGTATCATCACAAGCCGATGTGTCATGAGAGAGAATCAGGTCATTACATCAAAAGTCAAGATTCACAAATAGAGATCAAAGATCAAATGGAGTTTTTTCATTTTGGAGCCATGACTTTTGAATCGCTCTACAGAAATTTATGAAACTTCATAGGGTGGGAGAAAAGTCTTTTAGGATTTTATACATACAAATAATTTTTTAATAATAAATAAATTCCAATGATATTACTGTAGTGTGTGCGATACTTTTCAAAGCAACTATACAAGGCCAGGAATGACTCTAGGCTAGAACAGGAAGGCCCTAGGCCCTAGCCCCAGTCAGCACCATGTCCGTAAGTATAGAATACAGCAATGAAGAAAAAGTGTATCTTGTATAGTGGGCTATTTCTTATAATAATTGTGAAGAAAGTTTGCATTTATTTCAAGAAAAATATAATAAACCACCACCTGCAACCACTCTTCGAGACCGGAAGCTCAAACGTTTGGAAACAAGGAGCCTGGTAAAAGATCGTCCAAGAAGCGGAAGGCCAGTAACGGCGATAGGAGACAACAACAAACAAAATGTCAAAGAAAATGTTGGGTATTTCCAAATTTTCAGTAGCAAAAATATTGAAATCACAGGGGTACCACGATTACAAACCCATTTACTCTCGCCTTTTATACGACGATAATTCTGATAGACGGCTGCAGTTTGCTGAAACAATAAGACAAAAGTTCAACAATGATCCAGATTTCCTTCGAAAGATCAAATTTACGGATGAATGTGTCTTCGGTTTAACGAGTAAAAGAAACAAACACAACGTTCACTAATGGGCGAAAAAAAAGCCCAAAATATGATTGGATAGACCCTTTAAAACGGCTACACTAACAGTTTGGGCGTGCATTGGTCACTGAGGACTCTCTTCCTTTGACATATCGAGAGAGATGATGGCTGGAAAACGCTATTGCCAGGTATTGAGAAAGTTTTGCCACAGTTTTACTAATGGCGTTGGCAGGAATTGGCTTTATCAACATGATGGAGCGCCGCCACATTACTCCGCATTTCTCAAATTTATGTATGTTAGGTCTTTATATGTTTCGTCGTGTTTGTTTGTGGATGTTCAAAAGCTTGCGTCGTGTTTGTTTGTGGATGTCCAAAAGCTTGCGTCGGGTTTGTTTGTGGATGTCCAAAAGCTTGTGTCGTGTTTGTTTGTGGATGCCCAAAAGCTTGCGTCGTGTTTGTTTGTGGATGTCCAAAAGCTTTCATCGTTTGTTTGTTTGTGGATGTCCAAAAGCTTTCATCGTTTGTTTGTTTGTGGATGTCCAAAAGCTTTCGTCGTTTGTTCGTTTGTGGAGGTCCAAAAGCTTTTGTCGTGTTTGTTTGTGGATGTCCAAAAGCTTGCGTCGGGTTTGTTTGTGGATGTCCAAAAGCTTGTGTCGTGTTTGTTTGTGGATGCCCAAAAGCTTGCGTCGTGTTTGTTTGTGGATGTCCAAAAGCTTTCATCGTTTGTTTGTTTGTGGATGTCCAAAAGCTTTCGTCGTTTGTTCGTTTGTGGAGGTCCAAAAGCTTTTGTCGTGTTTGTTTGTGGAGGTCCAAAAGCTTTCGTTGAAAATATTTGCATTTGAAAAAAAATTCTTGACGTCTCAAGAATCTGGTTCGTCGGTCAAACGTTTGTCTTTCAAAAGGTTCCAACACAAGTAAGAAAGAAAATTTTAAGATGTTCAGTGAGGATTCAGAATGATTCAAAATAAGTTATTTGCAAAGACAGTTTTCTAAACTATAGGATTAAGTCTGTCACTGTAAAAGAATGCATGCTTATTATGCAGAGAAGGCCACGTCATAACCACGTCGCAGCAGCACCATTTCCCATTAGATTAGTGAGGTTAAACGACATTCGATCCGTTCAGTGGTTGGATGGGTGACCGTCCTCCACATTCGGATAATGTAGAGACCCATAGACACTTCTAATCCCACGTAAATCTGTAGGTCCTCTCCGTCACATGACTTTGGAGTTACGAAGGGAATTAAACAACCAACCTCAAGCAATATTATTATTATTATTATTTATTATTATTATTATTATTATTATTATACAAAAGAGTTAAATTTTAAGGGAAATTCTTTCACCAAATCGACAGAAATTGCTCAGTATAATTATTTCTAAAATTTGAATACAATCGAATAAGCAAATACCTTTAAATTCAAAGTTCTCAAAGTTCGTTAGTTTCAAACAAGAAATCATTGGACGTCTTATATTTTTTAGAAACTATTGCCGTTAGAACTGATATAAGATAGAAAATTAGATAAAAGTTAAAAATGAACTGAATCAGAGAGCAATAAAGTCAAAGTTTAGGCTATAAAGTAATAGTTATCATATGAAGCGAATGAGATCAGTGTTCATACGCGTTACATGAACAAAATCGAATTTCATAATGTCGACATTCGACCTTATGAAATATATGAATTTCAGATTTGAAACTAATTTCAGATTTTTAATGAAAATGACTGATCTAACTTAACCTAACGTAGCGTAATCTAACCGGGTATAATGTAACCTAACATAACCACCCAACTGAACCTAACCTGACTAAATTTAAACTAACTTTTTAGTATCAATATTATGCGTGTGGACATTGTGCAAATCGATTTTGTTGTTCTACATGGTTCATGCGTGTTCGCGCGATTTTCTTTTGGTGGATATTGGTCTCTGTTGTTGTAATTATTTAAAGGTTGTTTTTGTTATTTGTTGTTGTTTGATGGGGTTGTTTATTTACCTCTTTCGCAATATATAAGGTCATATGATGGAGGCGACCTACACCTTTTCTTGGGATCCGAACCACTGCCCCACCAAGAAAGAGCCATATAGGTACCTTAATGGCTAACACAGACCCCGGAACCTTCAGAATTATCAGCTCGGTACTTAACCCGTAGGCTGCTTTGGTGCTTTAAATTATATAGTCTAAATGTTGTATATTTTAATGGTGTTTTACTGGTTCCTAATAGTAATTTAAGTGGGCACGTTTCATGTGTACAATATATGAGGATCTCCTTGGAAGAAGTGGCTAAGCGACAAAAGTTAAAAACGTCAGTAAACGCAGTTAAAGTTGTACCAAATTTGAAAGTTGACATAACTTTTGAAAATATTTTGACGAAATCTTTATAAGTTCAAAAGTTATGTCAACTTTTAAATTTTATACAACGTTTAACTGCGTTTTCTGGCGTTCTTTACTGTTGTCGCTTAGCCACTTCTTCCTAGGAGGGCTAGCTGGTACAGAACTCAGGCCAACTAATGCAATCCGTTGCGTTAACTCCCGAATTATTACCAGCATTATTGGTAGTCGAACTCCTGACCTCCGTGTCTTCACTTCACTTTTAAGGAGACCGTGTTATCCACTGAGCTACGGGGGGGCTGGCCCCATACATTATGTACGAATGGAAGAAGGAAAACCACTCGCAAAGTGAAATGTTTTTAACATAAGAGTATTTCTACTTTGGACCTTCATTTCGGTTCTCTTCTTCTCCTTCTATGGAGAGAGGGAGGGGGACGTTTTTGCGGACATTCGCCCTTGGCTCCTCATTCCTGCATAAAAAACTTGCTTTGAAATCAGTAAGGTATTAACCAAAGCTATGATTTTTTTTTAATTGTCGTAATTTTAATATTAAACTTTAATAAAAAAAGCAATTCTCTACTTTTTTTTGTGCAGGAAGGAGGGGCCAAGGGCAAATGACAATGACTTCCTCAAACACATTACTATAGTTAGAGACTTTTTAGGCTATCGCCCGTAGTTCATTGGGTATAGCCGTTTATCTATAAGATCAGGGGTTCGATTCCCAATGGTGCTAATAATAATAATAATAATTATAATCCAGGAGTTACCTCAATGGGCCACGTTCGTCTGGACTGAACGTTTTGCGTAAATTTTTAGCCCTCATGACGTAAGTGATTATTATTAGTGATAGACGTATAAATATAGATGCTAATTCCTGTTTCTCAATATCTTCATTATATTACTATTAATATCAATATTAATTAATTTATTAAACTAAACATTGTTACTTAAAATCTTGTAGTAATTAAAGTTTAGGATTGTGGGTGCTCGTAAATTCAATTACTGCGAATAATATGTCATTTTTTTTGTACGTATTATTCCATTTAATGCTATTTTCAAATTTGTACAAAGACGAAAGTAAGAAAGTCATTTACAGCGAAATGCCATTATCATGTTAAAATAAAACAAGCTTAAAACAAAAAAATGGCAAAGGAACCCTTCCTACGCGAACGGAAGGGTCAATTTCCTATAGTTCCTCGTGGCTCATTCGACCTTAATACGACGAGGTCAGGTCAGCGAACGACGGTCCTAGTTGTTGCCGTAAATAAGGAACAGAGCAAAAAAGTCAGTTTTGCATTATTTCTCCGACCTTGCTCGTTCTTTTCCCTATTTAGTCGCGTTTCAAAACAATTTTTAAGGAATATTTATCGTCTTCATAAATTGCTATCCACTTTCTGTGTATATATATATATATATATATATTTTTTTTTTCTTTTAATCAGTGCCCAACACCACACACACACACACACACACACACACACACACACACACACACACACAATGTGTATATATCCATGTTAATAAACTCAAGAATTTAATTCTGTCTGTAAAATTTACTGTTGGAAAGGAAACTGACGAATGCCTATTATTTCTGGATCTAAAAAATTCGGAGATGCACAAATCAATTCAAATTTTAAGTTTTTCGCAAACCTGTTAATAATAACTCGTATGTTCACTTTTATTCTGACCATTACCCATCGATAAAATCTTCAATTTTTTCTTCTATGTTTCTCAGAGCATTAAGAGTTGTTAGTCCTGATTTTTTATATTCCGAGTTATGTAATATTATGAACATTGGTATTAAACTGTTATCCTATTCCATTTCTAGAAATTATTTTAAGCAGAACTTCAAAAAGGTATTAAAACACTGTAATTCAAAAGAAATTTGATCATAAAAATATCCTAAGCCTACCTTTCCATGTAAATTTTAAACATCTTCCGACCTTACTTAAAACATTTGGAACTAACGTACTCTTGAAATATCATATAAAAAATACTGTTAAATCTCGCCTAAGAAAGAACAGTTCAGCTAATGCAGCTGACTCTGTCTACTCGATTGGATGTAAACAATGCGACTCCGTTTATATTGGTCAAACTGAGAAAATTTAGACGTCAGAGTAAAACAACAAAAATATGCGTGTAGGATGGCAAATAATTGTAATGCATTGTTTAAACATATGTATAGATATAATCACAGTATTAATTGGGAGAGTTGTAAAAGTTTTGTTAAAAATAGACAAAACTGAAAGGAACATTCTGGAATGTGCATTCATCTATTTTATAAATAATTTCAATAACACTTTGGTAACGTTTAAAATGGACCACGTCTTGTTAAAACATCTCTCTACTTTTATCACTACTTGTTAATCCCTCCAAACTGTTTTGTTTGTTGCACAGAGATAGATATATATAATATTTTCAGCTTCTTGCCTATTCCCTTCATTCCCTGACGAGGTGTACTGTTGAATACACGAAGGACCTTGGAATCGCTTTTTGTTTTCTTTGTGGGTGTGCATCACTATATATATATATATATATATATATATATATATATATATATATATATATATATATATATAGTTAGTAGTTAGTTAGTTAGTTAGTTAGACAACAATATGAAGTTCAACGAAGAAAAATTCCAACTTCTAAGATATGGTAATAACGAGGAGCTACAGAATAAAGGGTACAAAACTGCAAGCCAGACAGATAACACCAAATCTACGAGTCAGGAATCTTGGAGTAATAATGTCGTCGGATGCAAAATTCGGAGAGCGCTATAACATCAAAATTACAACGGCTAGAAAAATAATAGGAATCATTTGGAGCAGCTACTGCGCAGCAGAAAAGCAAACATCATGCTTAAATTATGAAAGCGTCTAGTCCTACCGATAATTGAGTATTGCTCAGTACTCACAAGCCCATACAGAAGAGACATTGCGAACATTGAAGCCATTGAAGCTATACAAAGGACCTTTACGTCTAAGATACAGGAAACGAAAGGTGAAGACTGCTGGTCTCGATTACAATCCCTGAAATTGTACTCTGTGGAAAGAAGACGTGAGCGGTCCACAACAAATATACACATGGAAAATACTTGAGGGCTTTGTCCCTAACCTTAGAGATGAAATAGAAACAAACTTGAATGAGAGAAGAGGCAGATTTTGTACTGTCCCAGCTGCGGTGGGACTCGGGGTCATGAAAATGATGATAGAAATTACCCTCAGAATATGAGGCCCAAAATTTGTAATCCCCGACCAAAAGAAGTGAGGAATCTCCAGCACACTGACCTGAATAACTTCAAGAACCAACTAGACAGATTCCTGTACAAAGTCCCTGACCAGTCATGCGTGGCTGGCGAGGGCAGGAGAAGATCAGACAGCAATTCCCTCCTTCACCAAATCCCGCAAATGAGACGGGATGCTGCAGAGGGGTTGACTGCAGGTCGATCCTGACCCGTCGTTCAAATTCACATAAAGTAAGTAAGATAGATTCATGTACATGTGCTATTGTTTCAGCAGTCGGGATGGGTTACACTGGACTGTATAAGGTAAATGTGACCTCATGTAGACCAACTTTTCGAACCGACTATATATATATATATATATATATATATATATATATATATATATATATATATATATATTCTTAAATTTTACCACACTTTGAAAAAGTAATTAAAACTCACTGGATTAATTTGCGTTCATGAAAAATGGCACAATTATTGTGAAAGAATGTGAGGTGTTTGTCTTCTTTTTTTTTTTAGACACACGGAACATCCTCAAAGTGTCCTTCCCTTTGCGAAATTACGTGACAAATCCGGACAGTACAATTTCTTACCACGACCTCCTCCAGCGTTTCGGTAGAAATGGAGCGGGTTTTACGTTCAGTCCCCATAAGAAAAAAAATCACAGGGATTGAGGTCGGGTGACAGAGGAGGACAAGCAAGACAATAGTCGTGAAGTGGGGATGGATACCTGTTAGACAGGATCCTTGGAACAAAAGTTTAACGCAAAAAAGTTCAAAACGAAAGTTCTCTTTGGGTACTTGTTTCGCACAGGGGAGAACACTCTTGAGCAAGGTGTGTGTGTGTGTGCGTGCGCGCGCTAAAAAAAGCTCTCATCCTTCCACGATAAATTTCATCACCGTAAATTAATTCAGTGAATTTTAATTACTTTTTTAAAGTGTAGCATAATTAAAGAAGTCACATATATATATATATATATATATATATATATATATATATATATATATATATATATATATATAGAAGCACACTTAATTTAATTGACAAAATACTAAAATATTTCTGAATGTCTTTTTGAAGTAATTCGCAAGCTGTCGTTTTTAACTTTACTTTTTCTTATTGAATTATTTCAACTATCTTAATTTATCTTATTCATTTATCAAAAAAATAATTAATTTAATTAGTTTTTAATCAGGTAAAAAAAAAAGAAAATTTAAAAGAAAATTTATTTTTTAATAATTTTTTTTTTTTTAGGAAATAAAATTTTCATTAGTATATATATTTTTCGTCTTTTGAAAACCGTTTCCTGCAAAGATGAGATGGAAATTTTGTATAGAGGATTTCTTTATCAGTATATCAAAGTCGAATCAGATATAAAATTTAAATGTAATTTAATTTGGGAGAGTTATACCGTAGATTTAATTTGAAAAATATTAT
The DNA here is from genome assembly GCA_023014485.1 of Bathynomus jamesi. Lineage (NCBI taxonomy): Eukaryota > Metazoa > Arthropoda > Malacostraca > Isopoda > Cirolanidae > Bathynomus > Bathynomus jamesi. Next base: position 253,144 of record JAJOZX010006530.1, read on the forward strand.
AATATAAAGTAATAAATTCTAATGATGAAGACAAAGACAGACGGACCGACTTGGGAGTTTTCTTTTATTGGCCGAAGTTAAGTCATATAAACCGGTCTAAAGGACAGTTTCGTTTCACCGTCTTATTATGAAAGACTGGAAGAGACATTTTCACTGGAAATCAAAATGTGCTCAAGTTTTTTATGATTCGCCGACTAGGCACGATTCGTCTTCACAGTTCGTCCGTTGGTTGAGGATTGATCGTCGGTCGTTGGTTGATCGTCAAATAGTCGCTGGTCATCGGCTGGTTGTCGGTCGGTTGGTCGTTGGTCGTCGGTTGGTTGTTGGCCATCGGTCGTTGGTTAGTCGCTCGTCCGTCGTCGATTGATCGTTAGTCAGTGGTTGGTTGTTGGGTCGTTGGTTGTTGGCCGTCGATTGGTCATTAGTCATCGGTCGGTTGTGAGTCGATTGTCGTCAGTGGTTTAAACTTTTGTTAATATTTAAGTGTACATAACATTGTACCAAAAATTTAGCATCTTTGATTCATCACTTTCTCTTTTAACACTTCTTTAATTAAGTACCTCTTTCGCGCTCTTTAACCTAGAAAAAGTTTGGGAAACATCCATTTACATTTTTTCTTTTTCTGATTTTAAACATTGCTTCAGAGGGACGGAAGATGAATAATGATATCACGGACGAATAAGGTTGCAAAACTAAATTCACCAATTCCCAGGTGAAACTCAGTACCTAGGCCTAATTGTTTATTGAGGATGGACAAGAGATGTTGGATGTTGTCAAATTGATTTGCTTTTACCATAAACCTGCAGAACTACCGTGTTCCTGTGCGTACGAATGAAATATTAATTTCTGACCTCGTAAGCTATGCTTGCTGCTTACCACAACCGAGTCGTGAATGTCTAAGAGTAAAGAGGGATGTTTGGGAGTTCGTTTTGATTAGACAACAGAAAATGTATGAAGATTTCAAGATGTAGTCGGATATTTGCCCATAATTAAGAGTATTTTCCTGAAAAATCCATCCAATGAGAAACAAAAAAATAATAGTTTATTAATATTGTAATTTGTAAATAAACGGATAAGTTGTTATTAGCTAAATAGGTTGCATTAAGGTTAAAACAGAAAACTAGTTTGGTTTTAATGGCTACTATTTTTTTTAACTGTACGTATAGGAATGGGTTTGGTTAAATTTTATTTTGTATTTCCAAAACAATTTCTATATAATATTGTTCTACCACTTTACATCGTCAGTTGTAAATATAAACAAAGAAATAGTTATAAAAAATTGTCATAATATATAAGAGAACCTCAATAAACACGGGTACTTAGATAATGCTTTGAAGTGCGAATAACCACAATCGAACAGTGTTCCAGACTATAGAGTTGTGAGGACAATTGTAACTTTAATTACTTTCCTTCATATTTGTGAAAAAAAATGTATGAGGGAGTGATAAGGTAATTCGAAAGATGTAGAAACAGAAATCATTCTATGAAGCTTTTCGAGCTTAGAATTTCGTGGTTTTTACATCTTTTACCGAAGTTGGTAAGAAAAAACTAGTCGAAGAAAATTATCGACAGGTACTGTATATACACTTTGAATTCCCAACCGCTGAATTAGGATGTTATAGTAATTTAAATCAGGTTAGGTCAAGTCAGGTTATTTTAAGTTAGGTTAAAGTAATTATATCACGAGAGTTTTCGGGAATTTGAGTTTAAGTATTAAAGTAGGCCTACGATGCACAAGAATTAATAACGTGAGTATCATTTCAAGACTATTTGATGTAAATAATTTTGTATTATGAAAAAAAAAATTCAACAATGAAGTTAACACCAGCTTCATCCTACAATTATCTTGTTTGTACGTATTTCACGAGTGGATAATCGACTGTATTAATAATTTTTTAAAATAAAACGCCATCTAATATTGTTTAAAAGTAGTTAACGATAATACAAGAACTGATCTTTTTGTTTATACAGATACTAAAGTTAAAGGTTGATTATACAGGGTGAGCGAAAAGTCCTTGTGCATCTGCCCACTTCCAACACAGTGCAGGTGCACAGAGATTTTTCGCTCACCCGTTATAAGCTACGATTAATCATTGTTAAGTGAAACTATTGATTTAGGATGAAATCATTATACATAATACCCGTAAGAGACATGGGCATTTGGTTGGTTGGTTGATTTGGCATTCCTCCATTACGATATGGGGGTCACTGAAGTGAGGATATAGGTTCCCCAACATTCGGAGGCCAAAGTTGAAACGAAGACAATCAAAGACAACCTTTTTGGGATATTCAGAGTTGCACGAAGTCATACTGTCTTAGGGTAGGTTTATTAAGGCATTTCTAACCTATAACCACACCCGTAACCTCGTTTATAACCCGTAACCTCGTCTATAAACCGTAACTTCGTCTGTAACCCGTAACCCCGTCTGTAATCAGTAACCTCGTCTATAACCTGTAGGCTGTAACCTCGTCTGTGACCTGTAACCTATAACTTAACGTATAATTTAACTAACCTAACTTGTAACTAAACCTAACTTAAAATAACCTACCTAACCTCGATTTGACAAGACGTATATCTGCAAAATGGAGTTGGAGACGGGAGGGGAAGGGGCTGCAACCCATTATATAGCGATACAATTTCGTTCGCGAATTTATTGTCTATTTCTTTTTTTTGTATAAGTCTCCAAAGGAGAATAGCCTTTTCATACACTATAAAAAATGTCTTTGGCCAATGAATGTAATAAAACACTTTGTGATAATGTAGTTTAGGATATTATTTGTTGAGAGAGAGAGAGAGAGAGAGAGAGAGAGAGAGAGTTACAAGGAAAAGAAGTACCTCAAAAGGCCTTGCGGCCGATACCGAGGAGGTACCAATGGCAACAGGTGCCAGGGAAAATTTTCTACGCACTCAAATAGTGTGCAAGATTTAGTCTAACCGTTTCTTGAAATTATCCACAGAGGAACTGTTCACAACTTCTGAAGGTAAACTGTTCCACGTGTCACAGATCTTATACGTAAAGTAATTCCCACACACACTAGTCCTAAACCGTTTCAAATCCAACTTCCAACCATTGTTGCGAGTTGGGTTATCATTTAAACTAAACATGCTACTAAAATCGACATCGTTGAACCCGCGTAAGAGCTTGAAAACCTCGATGAGTTGACCGCGCAGCCTCCGAGTTTCCAGCAAAAACAAGTCCAGGGCGCGTAAGCGTCGATTGTAGCCCATATGCTTAAAGGAAGGGATTAACTTTGTGGCCCTCGCCTGCACTCGCTCCAGCCTCTCAATATCTTTCCTGAGGGTAGGCGACCAGAACTGCACAGCATGCTCTAGGTGCGGCCGAACCAGGGAATTGTACAGAGAGAGCACAATCTCCTTGTTCCGAAATTGAAATTGCCTCCTGATATAACCCAACAGCGTCTGGGCTTTCTTTTCCACCTCTACGTACTGTTTTGTAAACTTAAGGTCGCTGCTAATTAGCACACCCAAGTCCTTTTCCAAATCAGTGGCCTCGATATTACTCCCCAACATGGAGTAGTCCGACTTGGGATTGGCGTAGCCAATGTGCATCACCTTGCATTTACCCAAGTTAAACGGCATTTGCCATTTTTCGAACCACTCTCCTATCCTACCTATGTCCGCACGCGGTTGCTCGATCGCTTCGGGCGTCCCAACATTGGCCCCAAGCTTGGTGTCATCAGCGAATTTGGCGATCCGACTGACGATGCCACCGTCTATATCATTTATGTAAATGATAAACAACAGCGGCCCCAAAACGGGACCCTGAGGAACCCCAATAGTGACCGAAGCCCAACCCGAACTAGCCCCTTTAATTACAACCCGCCGCCTATTCTTCAGCCAGTTTTCAATCCACCCACCTACTCCTCCACCGATACCCAGCGCGCGGACTTTGGCCATTAGGCGGCGGTGAGGTACCTTATCAAAGGCTTTCTGAAAGTCGAGATAAAGTATATCAATCGCCCTACTCTTATCATACTCACCCAACATGACGTGGAAAAAAATCGAGCAAGTTGGTGAGACACGACCTATACCGTCTAAACCCATGTTGGGAGTCCCCAAGCAGCTTGTAGGAATCCAAATGGTCAACGACCCTATCCGCTATTATCCCCTCTAATAATTTACCTACAACTGAAGTGAGACTAATGGGACGATAGTTCCCTGGACTTTCGTGATCCCCTTTCTTAAAGATAGGGGTCACGTTGGCTTCCTCCAGGCACGAGGCACCTGGCCCGTCTCCAACGATTTGTTGAAGACTGTAGCCAGGTGGGGAGCCACCTGGTCGCGCACCTCCCGCAACATTCTGGGGAGAAACTGGTCTGGCCCAGGAGCCTTAAACGCGCTCAGTTTGTCTATTCTATCGGCAACGACTGTCGCGGTACATCGAACACTATCCAGGCCAGCACCTTCGTGCCTGACGTCTGGCTCGGGGATGACGCGGGTGTACTCCCTGGTGAACACTCCCGCAAAGTACTCATTAAGCACATTAGCGATGTCCGCGTCGGAGGTCCGCAGAACGCCACTTTGGTCCTTTAACGGACCTATCAGAGAGTGAGAGAGAGAGAGAGAATTTCATATTTTTAAAATTTCCTTCTGTAACATATGGTTTAGGGCTTAATGAGTAAACGTAAAGTCATTTTTTATGAAAAATGAAATCGTTTGCTTAATTTCTCTCTCTCTCTCTCTCTCTCTCTCTCTCTCTCTCTCTCTAGATATATATTAATTAGCATGTATGACACACATACATACACACACACACACAAAAAAAAATATATATATACACACATATATATATATATTATATATATATATATATATATATATATATATATATATATATATATATATAACTGTATGGGCCAATTATAACAGCGAATGATTATATTAAGTAGTTAAAAACAAACAATAATGATAATGATTTTAATCCCTATGGTACGAGTGCATAAGACTCGATTAAGCAAAGTCCCTAGAATGAGCTGTTAACATTTTAATTAGGTAAAAACTATTCATCTCGTAAAGAAGGAAAAGGAAAGCGACTCAAGATTGATGGTGGAAAATGGAAGGAAAATTCTCTCCTCCTTCTTTTGTTCTGCTAAATGCAATTTACTTGTTAACCTTCTTTTTTACAGTCTTTTTAATTCCTTTAACAATTGAACTGTTCGGCTCTCAGACCATCTCAATTTATACAGAATTAGTGTATAATCCAAAGACTCTGGTTTTTTTTTGTGGTAGTCATTTATTCGCTCTTATCGAGTAAAATCGGTTATATATATATATATACAGGGTGTCCCATAAGTCCGGCATCATAGGAGAAATTCATATTTTTCTATTTCTACAAACCATAGTTCATATTTTTCTCTTTCTACAGGCCCATAATGTCTGTGAGCAAGGAAGAATGAATCCAGATAATTCTACTCATAGGAAATCGGAGTCAAAGAGAGGCCGCTGCTGAATTTAACAGACTGCATCCAGACTGCGAGCCAATAACACAGAGTTGTGTTAGCAAGTTAGCAGACTTGTTGCAAAGTTTAAGGAAACAGGATCCATAGAAGATAAACCACGCAGTGGACCTTCAAGGAGGTCCACTGACGATGATACAGCGACTGCTATCCTGGCTCATTTTAACAGAAGTCCCAATAAGTCTCTTCGGCGATTGTCCGCCGAGACAGGAGTGTCGAAAAGTAGCATCCATCGCATTCTTCAGGCTCACAAATGGCATCCATATAAACTTCAGATCCGACAGAAATTAAGCGAAGATGATCCCGACCGGCGGATGGAATTTTGTGAATAGGCTACGGAACAATACATATTGAGCACGTTCTGTAAATAAAGGCTTTTGTTTTGCCTTTTTTTATTTTTTTTCCTATGATGCCCGACTTATGGGACACCCTGTGTGTATATATTATATATATATATATATATATATATATATATAAATATAAATGGGAAACACAAATAGGAGAGTGATTGTTCTTCTGTACCTTTAAAATCTGAAAAGTAGTGATACGTAAGGAGGTAACAAAGCAATGACAAGGGAATTTGTTTAAGCACTTTGCATAACCCTTTTCTTTCAAAATTGAAACGGACGTCGAAGCAGCTATTCAATGAGAAGATGAGCGGGTATTCGTGATTTTGGGATCACCTCTCTAAAAAGCGTCTGAAGTTTATGTTTTGTTAGTGTCTTCTTTCCAAACCCGATTCTCTGGGATAGTCCAAAGTTTCTCTACAGTACTTAAATGAAAGGAATTTCCCGGTAATTCCCTCGGTTCAGTGAGTCATTGTCTTGCGAAAAACTTTCATACAACTTTGATTGTGTGACAAGGTCCAAAGATTGTTGGAAAATCCATATTTTGTCTTCAAACCATTTAGATTTAGAAAAAAAAAATTCTTTCAGCACTGGAATGTACTTGACACCATTCATTATGTCTACCACAATGTACGAGTCCCTAAGTCTAAATAAAATATGAAAAAAGAAAAACATATAACCCTTTTATGGGTGCTTTGTAATGGACACCTGATGAGTTGATGTCTTCTTGCAACCATTCATGTTACTTATATAAGCTGAACGAACATCAGCAACGTCGAAATAGAACTCGTCAGCCAATATGACCACAAAAAATAAAGCAAAAACCAAAGAGTGAATAAACATCTGTGAAACTGTCCTAAATTCCAAACAAAAGCAGGGTTTAACTGTCATTTATATGCTGTTCATTAAAGTTGTATGGATATTATCCATCGCATTTTGCATATAATTTTCAGTGGAAATGAAGCCAGTGCTTAGTATAACTAGCTAGAGAATAATAAGTTAAATTTAGGGTTTAATGTTTGCACAAGACAGTCCATTTATAGATAGATAGATAGAGAAGTAGGTAGGTAGGTAGGTTAGTTTAGTGTAGTTTTTCTTCACTTTTCTTCATTGACATTTTAGGAATCTTTGATTTTATTCATTCAGCATCGCTGAGTATTAGTGATTTTTATGAAATATTTTCTTTGAAGGGTTTGAAAGTTATTGGTCTACAAAGATATTTATTACTCCCCAAAATGGATAATCAGTTTGAAAACAATGATAAACAATTTGGTTTATCATTTTCATCAACATACAATTATATTTTTCATCATAGTGAATATATAAACTTCTTTATATTCACCCTCTTTTTAGGATTTACAAACAATTATTAATGCTATAGTCTGCGTAATCCCCGCATTTCAGACTTTACTACTACTGATAATAATAATAATAATAATGTACTCTGTTAAATTTTCTCCAATATGTATTGCTGATACTTTTGAATGATTATGTATGTATATACACTGAGATCATTGCATGATTTACGTTTTCCTTTATTCAGATTACGCTTCCATTCATTATGCAGACGTAAGGAACCTTAAAAATAATCTCCAACGTAACAGCATCTGTTGGTGGCAGCGAGTCCAACAGAACCTAAATGTCCCTGTCACTCGTGAATGTTCTATGACGACCTCCATTACTGTAGGTTTTGTGTCCAAATTAAATAAATAAAAATAAAAACTTTAATCTAGTTCGGAATTCAATTGTGGGCAGGAATATTTTGGAATTGTCACGTAACGTGACGTTCTTTCGGATTGAATTTGAACAGGTTCGTAACGGGAGAGAGAAAATAAAACTTGAAACTTTAATTCCACGTCGAAGCTGATTCAGACGGTGAACATACTGTAATTTGTTTTCATGTAAATGGAAGAATGCGATATGCTTCATATTTAAATTATGGACGGACAGACAGACGGATGGAAAGAGAGGCTGATGGATAGAAAGAGAGGACAGACAGACAAACAGATGGACAGGTGCATACAAACAGACAGACAGACAGACAGCGAGGCAAAACCACTTTCGATTTAGAATTATTACCCCATATTTTGGTACTGAAAATTCGTAGTTTTTCATTAATAATTGACTTGTTTAAGAACAAAGTACCAACTTAAACCTCTGAATGAGACCAAGTACAACAGTATATATATATATATATATATATATATATATATATATATATATATATATAATCGAATTGGGCATACGATATATACTTGAATTATATGGTCTTAACTGCAGGATGGTTTGAATGAATTCGTGGCCTAGAATCTCATCTTGCGACGCACAGTGGAAGGGTGTAGCCAAATTCCTGCGATATAATTATTAATTAGGGTCTAATTCAGTTTTACATCCTTAAAGGGCGTCCGACCATAATCGGATTTAATCCTTTTTTAGCCAGTATTTATTGCGAACCATATTTCAAAAGGATCTCCGCAAGGCAATCAATTCATTACACAGAGGGATTCGAATGTATAGCTGAAATTTCACACCAACATGGAATGATGATTTAATATCAGGTTGAACCAACATATTTCTCTTTGTGCTTCATTTCCCGTTCGGTTGAGAGAGAGAGAGAGAGAGAGAGAGAATATTTATGAAATTCGGATTTTAGGTGGTCATCAATGAAGCTTTGTGTCGAAGAAGCTGAAGAATTATGACCGATGAAGAATAGCTAAACTCTTCATTTCATGCATACCCGTATACAAAGAGTGGAACTTGCATACGTACGGTGTGTGTATATATATATAGTTCTAAAAAAGTTTGGCCACCCATATTAAATTCTTGTACATGATGCATTCTATCGGGTTACCCGACTGCAAAATATTTGTATTCCGACGATGAGGAACTAAAAGTATTGGTTGTTGGGATAGTCTGAAGCGATTGGCAAAACTCCAATTTCTGCACCTGAATTAGGTTATCTTTTTTCTTTATTAATACAAACCTTTAAAATTTTAGTTTGTTCATTTTTCTTTGACGATCGTATCGTGATTGGAACGAACTATACTTAATTTGTTACATATATTTTTTCTTCACCAACGAAGGGCTACTGGAGTTGGTATGAGAAGTGAATCTTTCAACAATTTCTCACTTTGCCGTTGCTGTTCGCAGCTTTCTAGACGAAAAATTCCTTCACCAATGGATATGCCTTGGTGGACCGATAGCAAGGCCACCTCAATCACCTGACTTTTAACCTCTTTGGATTTTTATCTATGGAGGTATGTTAAAAGACTTGTGTATTGTGACAAACTCAGGGATCGGACAGAACTCCGTCAAAGAATCAGAGAGGTTATTGGATCCATTCGACAAGAGCATCTTGCTTATGCTTTGAAGGAGTTTGAGGGTCGAATACGCAATGTCGGGACAAATGATGGTCATCTTGTGGAATTGTTCTAAATTTGGACAGTTTGGAACTGTAAACAACCAATCGACAAGGGAAGTACTCCCGGGGGGGACGTTAGGCAGGAGACAGGAAGTGCTGGAATTCCCGTTTCTCCTGTTACTGTCACCCTTAGCTGATCTTTTTTCGTGTCTCATCTACCTTGTGGGCAGTCCAGCAAGCTCTCAAACACACCCTTCTCCGTCTTTTTCTCACTACCCATACGTGCATCTTACACACTACACATTCTTTAAAAAAAAAAAAAAAGCATAGTTTTTAACAGCCTCGGAGACTTTGATTTCGACTCTCTCCTTTTTCTTTCTATTCGGGGGGGGGGGGGGGGGGGCATTTTTGCATTACTGTATATCGCATCACAATATTACAAACTTGAAACAAAGTTATAATTACTAATTGTAAAATATAATAAAACAAAAATAAAAAGAGCTCAGCAAACTTACTTAAAATACAAATAAATCCGTTGAAGAGTTATAATTATTTAAACGAAGTCTTTCCTCGTAAATATATAAAGATTCCAGTATGTTGAGGTCCGAGTCTGATACCCCATTACCGAGAACAGCAAAATTTGACTCCGAAAGGTGTTTCAGTAGTGGTGAGTGTGTTCGCGTATTGTTGAATAAAGGTACTTTTTAGCTAAAAGATAATTTGTTGTACCGATCTGCTCAGATGTTAAAAAATGTGGAATTTCAAATGTCTTTTTGTTTTTCCGATGTTGAATCTCATACAGTGATCGCGCGTGAACTTATAGATTATTGAAAATCTGAGCAGAGTCGGTACGAACAAATTATCCTTTAGGCTTTAGCTAAAGCACCTTATTCCACACTACGGGAACACTCGCACCACTACTGCCACCCCTTTTAGAAGTAAAATTTCGCTGTTCTTGGCAATGGCGTATCAGACTCAACTTTTCAACGGATTTATTGTGTTTTAAGTAAGTTTGCTGAGCTCTTTTTATTTTATTGTATTTTACAATTGGTAATTATAACTTTGTTTGAAGTTTGTAAGATGTAAATTATTTTAATTCCAATATTTTAATATTTTAGTCTCTAAAGATGGAATCCGACTGTTGTGAAACGTCTGAAATAAAACAATGTTTGCAACCGCGCTGGTGTTCTTTCCCTAATTTGATTACGCTTTCCAAAGTACTCGTCAGTCATCGATATATATCGTATTTACTCGCGTATAATGCGCACCTTGATTTTCAGAGACCGGATTTAAAAAAAAAAGTTTGCGTGCGCGTATAATGCGCGTCCCGTTCGATCGTGGTGCTGATGTCTTTTTAGGCTGAGTCCCGAAACAAGTTGCGACTCGTTTGTTGTTCTTCCCATGCGCTGTTTGGTAGCTAATTCAAGAAATGCAGTATTAGCAATGCCCTCGACGATACTGAAGATGATCTACTGTGGGAGGAGGAAGAGGATGCGAGCGAACCCGATGACCCCTCTGAGAAAGCGGGCGACTATCCAAACACCAGTGACTCGGGCACGGATGCAGAAATTGTATAGACAATAATTATGGTAAACCTTTCATTCAAATAACGTTTGTTGCGCTGTGATTATTTCATTAACTTAATATTGTCAATAGTGTAACGTTAAGCGAGTTGTGAATAGTCGTTTTATTTCGCGTACCGAGGAAGTATGGCTATAAGAGTTTAATAAAAATGCCTCTGTATTCTTCCATTGTTTGTTATACCTATTTATTACTGATATTTTTCATGTTTTGCCTGCATGTATAGTGCACACTCCGATTCTAAAAATGGTAAAAAAAAGTGCACATTATAGGCCCCTCGAGGCATTGGTTTCTGCGCGTATGTAGGAGAATTACGACTTCTGATCGAGTGAGGACCATGGTGTAGTGGTTATCATGTTTGACCGGCAATCGGAAGATCCCGGGTTCGATTCCCGGGTGGTTACCTCATTTTTTTCATTTGTTCGTTCTCCCTCATCATCTTGCGCGGAATGTTCTCCTATACAAGCGTCGTTCTTTACGCTAATTATACTGCGTGTTCTTTGCAGTTGAAATTTATATATATATATATATATATATATATGTCTGTGTGTCGTGGAGCACGATAACTACACTCTTAATTACAGTAAATAATTCATAAAATACGAGTTAATCTAAATTACTTAATGAATAATTTCAGTTATTGAATAATGAAATGATGGCAGCAAATGTTTGGGACAACGGAAAGAGAATGAGAGAGAGTGAGAGAGAAGTCTTCCTGTTAACAACTTCAATATTTAATTCTGCGAAGTCAAATGAAGAAGTTTGGAACTGTTTGAGACAGAGCGAATTACTCGGTTAAGTAACCTCAAAGTGCCGGTGTAATTAACACTCGTTCTTGTCTCTCCTTCGTTTCTCGCCGTTATACAAAGCGAGCTTCTCTCACTGCCTTCTTAAAATTCACTTGACCCGTTCCCGTATTGTCGCTTTGTTATTACCGAGAACGACGATTCTCTTTCACACAAATTGGTTTGCGATATTTCGTAAGAGGAAATAACGACATCAATTTTTGCGAGCCTACCGAATGCCGAAACGAAATGTTTGCTGGTTTTTAAGTCGTCGGTGGTGTTGTTGTTGTTATCGTCCTTGTGTAATTTTGAAAGTAAAGTGTATTGGATATTTCACCTACCATTCTACAGGGTGATCAAAAAGTAACGCAACCCATGGGAAAACGATTTATTTCAGAGCAAGTGCTGGAAGTGGGCACCGTTCTGTGCTTCACACAAGTGGATACGGCGATTCATGTTCTTAAAGACCCTTGCAACGTTTCCTGTGAAATTGCTTCAACACACTTCTGAATCATCGCCTGCAACAGAAGGAAAAAATCAATTATGTGCGTTTCTCCATGGGTTGCGCACATAATTGATTTTTTCCTTCTGTTGCAGGCGATGATTCAGAAGTGTGTTGATGCAATTTCACAGGAAACGTTGCAAAGGGTCTTTAAGAACATGAATCGCCGTATCCACTTGTGTGAAGCACAGAACGGTGCCCACTTCCAGCACTTTCTCTGAAATAAATCGTTTTCCCATGGGTTGCGTTACTTTTTGATCACCCTGTAGTATTTTAGTATTTACATTTTCTGAAAGATTACGTAATGCGTAGCTACCATACAAATTATTTTAATGATTGAAGTATTTGAATTTTTTGGAATTTAAGCTTTTGGGGGGGACGTTTGTCTTTCACCATTGGTTGTGAAATGTATAGTAAAGTGTATAGGTTTTGGAACATTATTCTAACTTTTACATTTAAGGAAAGTACTTGTATTACTGGTATTACTGAACTTGTGCTCAAATTAGTATGAAAATCGAAAGCTGACTGAGTTTTGCTAGTTAAGCTTTTTGTCTTATATTTTTTACTCAGTTTCTGTGAGCGCATTTTTGGGCTAAATCTTGTTAGTTGTAGTCAAAAGTGATGTATAGGAATTTTAAAACACATCATTCTGATTTCCATTCTAGTTGATGAAAATGTTGTTGATGTCGAATTTATGTTTGATTTGTTTTCGAAAATCGAAGACGTGTTTTTCTCAATTGACGTTTCTATAGTTCAGGTGTATATATAGGGACTATTTTTGTGGCCAGTTTGAGGCTAGTTTTTTAATTTTTACTTTGACTTTTCGTTTATAAATTTGGACTTAAATATTGAATTGACTATAAATTTTGACTGATTGTGATTTTGATTTTGACATTGGATTTTTTATTTTTAGTTTGACTAAATTTTAAAAAAAAGTGAAAATTTGAAAATTTAATATCAAAGAAATTTAAATCTGAAACCAGAAGTCAAAAGTTCGTCGAAATCAAAATTCATATTAATAAAAATTTATAATTAGAATTCAAAATCAAAGAGTAAATTTGAAGTTGTAATCGAAAATGTAAAATCAAAGTCAAATAAAAAATTAAAAATCTGCTTAAAAGTAAAAGTCGATAGTGAAAATCAGTCAAAATTCCAAGTCGAAGTTAATATTCATACGTATATCCAGAGTTAAAATTCAGTTACAATTCAAGCCATAATTCCGCTGGCTCACTGGAAGAGCTGTAGTTCACTTTACGATTACTTTAATTGGGATCACCTGAAAATCAGGGCCCCCCAGCCTTTTTTAGTTAGCTTTATAAGGCTAACTAACGAAAATAACCTAACCTAACCAATCGTCAAAGGCGTACAGTTGACCTAACGCTGGTTAGGTAGGTAGGTCGTGATATTTTCGTTAGTTAGCCTTATAAGGCTAACTAAAGAAGGCTGGGGCCCCTGATCTTCAGGTGATCCTTGAATTGTACTAATTTGGTTAACTTTTTTAGATATTTTAATTGTGGACTATATAATTTAAGTCATAATTTAGTCGCTCATGATGGTAGATATTACTATCGGATTGATATGACTATTGATATTACTATCAGATTGATATGACTTGATATTACTATCAGATTGATATTACTATTGATATTACTATCGGAAGCCCTGAAACTTAAACCAAATATTTTTATGTCAAGACTCAGTGTCTATTTGTCTCTATATAAGTACATAAATTTGATTCTTCAGAATAAACCCTTCCAGTAAAAAACAAAAATGGTACTCAAGACTATTTTGGGAACTTATTAGTATAATAATAAAATAAACACAAAATAAGCTACGCTAGACTAGACTAGGCTAGACTAGATACCCGCGATGCGTCGGAGTCTCATATTTGAGATTATAGGATTTGATGATAGGGTCTCCTGGTATGCGTTTCAATTAATATACCGGGCTTAATCACGCTTTATTTTCCGGTGACGAAACACAACCCACTTATACTACTATATTTTTTTTTTAATCGCCGAATTAATTAATTCATAATGGTTTTCGCGTTAATTTACTTCTCGTGTGATACTTTTTCGTACGGGAGAAAATAAATTGAGTGTTGTTATTGGGGACTTCATATAGAAATTTAAATCATTTTAATTAACTTATTACTTTAATTAAACTCTAAATTTAACGCTTAGTCGAATATTTTGAGATCAAAGGAAATTTTTTTTATTCTCATTTGAGGGCTTGTAGGCGTTTGAAAACAGGGCAAACTTTAAAAAAAAAATAAAAAATAAAAAAACACAATTAAATTTTCCGAGCAAATAAAATCGAGGGAAGCTTTTTTTTTTAATTATATTTTAAAATTTTAATTTATTTAGCAGTATTAATATGGCGTTTTTAATAATTCTTTAAATTTTAAAAATTTTATTATTAAATGAAGGGGTTACATTTTTTTATGTATTTTATTTTACATAACGCTTTCGCTGCAAATTAATTAAGTTTTAAAAAATTTAAGGTTGAATACAATTTTTATAGTATATATATATATTATATATATATATATATATATATATATTATATATATATGTGTGTGTGTGTGAGTCAAAAGCCGAAATCAATCAATACAGGTTAATACGCGTATTGACCAGTCCGTATTGACTGATTTCGACTTTTGACTGTTAGGTAAAGTTTAGGTAAGTTTATATATATATATATATATATATATATATATATATATGTGTGTGTGTGTGTGCGTGTGTGTGAACGCGCGCGCAAGGGTTCGACAGAATAATGGAAACACACCCATTTTCTGTGCTATAATTTTTATATCATTAGAGACGTTATATTCTTCATTAAGTCTATTATTATATGACAGACATCTTCACAATTCTACATAATATGTTGATATTGGGTTCCCCACTTCTTGCAGATTACATAAAACGTTGCACTTCAGATTAAATAAAACGTGTCCCTTAGAAGGAATTTAACTGACTGAAAGGATGCTGCCCCAGTGACAAAAGTTAACGAGATTGTTCATCAATGTCGAGGGGTTCTCCTCGAGATTATGACTTCATGGAACGAAATGAAGAATGTTACATCAGATACAGGGCCGTTTCTAGCCATTAGGGGGCCCTAAGCAGTATATCCATTTGAGGCCCCACCCCTCCATCCACCAACTCACGCCTTACTACATCACCTCAGCACACACATACAAAAAATGGCTGTGTTAATAAAAAACAATTATGAAACAATTTTAATGAAACATTTATGTCCAAAACAACAAATATGTACTTTCAGAAGACAAACAGAAAAATACTCTTCATGAAATTCCTGAAAATTAGCTTATACATTATTTAGAATAAATGACAGAACTATGTATAAAAAAATAATGCAATTATCAACTACCAAACAATTACTAACTCTACGATACAATCGTGTAATAGCTAACAGTTATACAGAACAGTTTGTATTTTCAAAATTTTTGCCTCCTAGATTTTTTCTGGGCGAAATCATCAATAACATCATCATATGAAATCTCCCTGCCAACGTCCTGGTTGATGCTTATGATGCCAAGGCCACTGAGGCGATCCTGCCCCATTGATGATCTGAGGTAGTTCTTGATTAGCTTCATCTTAGAGAAACTCCTCTCGGCTGACGCTACTGTCACAGGTAGAGTGCAGGCAATTCTTAGTGCAATCCAGAGATTGGGGTATAGTTCCTCCAGTTGCTTCTGATGAATGAAGGAGAGAAGCTCCAATGCAGTCATGTTGTGTGAAGGTAAAGTCGGCAAGTTCTTAATTTCGAGGCCCAGTTCTCTTCCATCAATGTCAGAGTCAGCTCCAGAGCTCAGTATCTTAGAGAGCTTTTCACACTTGCAGGACAAGTCTTCCTTGTTCATTGTGGTGAAGTTTAGGAGAACCCCAAATATGTCCCTCACATCATCTAACGTTTTGAATCTCTCATTTATTGACCCGATGGCACAATCCACCACCACATTGAAAAATTTGACTTCCAGCCTCTTTAAGGCTTCTGTAAATGGTTCGTAAGCAAAGTGCTTTTTTGTGGATCTGAGCCTCTTCTCCTTCAGCACAGCCTCCACATTCATTTCCTCACATATGTCCTTAGCTACGACTTGTGCTGCAACAAAACCTGTGCTTCTGTAGCTGGTGAGTGAGTCTTTTGTTTTTGTGAGGAGGTTGACTGCCACATCAAACTGCATTGTAGGAGACTGCAGAAGTTTGCTCACATGGTTAACTGCATGAAGAATGTCATACCATACTACTGTGCAAATCTGAAAGCGATAAGACCCTACCTCCTCTGCAAGTGCTTGTGCTTCAGTCCTGGCTATGGCATCTGTGGCATTGTTTCTGACTTCCAATAGGGCCTCTCTGATGTTGTGGCTCTGGTATCGCACAGCCTCAATGTTCTTAAGCCGGCTCTCCCACCTGGTTTCACTCCAAGACTTGAGTGTTATGTTCACGTGCTTCTTTAGGATTGTTCATCTCTGTGTAGCTGCTGCAAAAAGGTTGTACAATTTTTGTACGTTGCCAAAGAAGCTGATGGCATCTATGGAGCTTTAGCTGCATCAGCCACTACAAGATTCAGTGTGTGAGCCCCACATGGAACACAGAGTGCACGACAGTTCTTCTCTAATAACTTGCCTGAACACCTTTGTTCTTGCCCTTCATGTTCGCTCCGTTGTCATATGACTGTCCTCTGCAGTCATCAAAGTGAATATTCAGTTCATCTTGTCTCTTCAGAATCAGAACTGATAAACCCAGGCCTGTACTTTCTGAAGCCTCAAGAAAGCCCAAGCAGTATTCTTTTATTTCTGGTACTTCACCCATTTTAACAGTTCTGATAATAATCGACATCTGTTCTTGGTGGCTTATGTCTGGAGTGCAGTCTAAAATGAGTGAGTAATATTTAGCTTGTTTTATTTCTGCAACAATGGCATCCAAGATCTTCCCACTAATGGACCCAATGAGCTTATTTTGAATGATGTTTCCTAGGTAACTTGAATGACTATATTGGCCACTTTCGACTCTGCTGATGTGTTGTTTCATCACTGGATCAAATTTGGCAAGTAGCTCAACCTCCTTCAAGAAGTTGCCATTGTCTCGATTGTACAATGTAGAGAAAGACCCACTGAAAGCAAGGTTTCTCTCTGCCAGTGATTGGATTATACTTACAAGACGTGTAAGAACATCTCGCCAGCGTCTTCGCTCTACCTCCATTAATGACATTTCAGTTTGGTCAATGGTCCTCCCAGTTTTTAGCCGCAGTTCCAGATCCTTCCATGTTGCCATGTTATCTGCATGTTTTGAACTATTTTCATGGCCTTTCAGAAGCGAACCAACGTTTATCCAGTCTGAAAGTCCATCCGTAATTAGTTTGTACGACTTCCTTGAAAACAACTTGCAGCAGAAACAATAAAGAGCATCATTCCTTCTAGAGTACATCAGCCAGCTTCGCTTTATTTTTTCCCCATTAATTAATGTTCTGTACATGTAATGGTGATGAACGCTTCTACCGTCCTCTCTTTTAGGGAATGTGAAATCTGGACTGATTTGAAATGGTCCTCGAGACACCAGATCTGTCTTCAAGGCATCTGACAGGACAACTGGCCAGTCGTACGGATCAAGCGGTGGAGCAGATCTTGGTTCTTGTTGCTCAGTAGAAATGCCTGTGTGTGGTGTTTGAAGCTGAACAGAAGATGGGCCACTTGTTGGCTCATCAGGCTCTACTTCTACTGGTGTTTGAGATTGCATGGAGGATGGTCCTGCTGTTGGCTCATGATGCTCATCAGGCTTTGCTGAGGATGGCTTTTCCAAATATTTCAGTAGTGCTCCTGAGAAGAACATAACATTACATATTCTGTTAGATTTTGCTAAAATACTCTTTCTTATCTTGTTTGATAAAATAATTGATCTGTGTGAACAGAATTTGAGGTGGTGATCCATTAAATTTCACATTTCGAAATATTATAAATATTACAGAGACTAGCTTACTCTACACGATTCCTGAGCACTTGCCTAGCTTGATGGTCTACGTAACCTAGTTGCCTGAACTGTAATCATAAGAATATACAAGTGGCACATCTCACCTGTGCTACTTGAAAGCTTCTCCTCCTCTATTTTCTTCTTTTTCCGTTTTTTAGCTCCTGATGGATAATGTCGTTTCATTTTCCAAGATGCACGAAGTCACATCTAGTTAACCACAACTAATCTGCTAAATAATAATGATCTACAGATCTACAGAAGCTAAGGCTAACAAAGACCCTAAGATCCACTCTAAGGCTAGCCCGAGAGAAAGGAAAGAGTAGGGGGTTAAGAGAAGAGAAGAGAAGAGAATAAGGGGTTAAGTAAGGAGCAACACCTATCATTCGTGGGTTAACATTCATTCAGAAAAAGAGGAAAAAGGTCTCACCATCATCATCCGCCGGCCACTGCCGACAAGTCAGAAAAATAGTCGGAGAAAATAGGAGAGGGGTGAAAGATGAAAAGAAGTAAAATAAGAACGCTTACAAACCATGCAAACACAGTCTTAACTCACTGTCATACCATGCAAACTACAAACATGCAAGTAGAGAGAGTTACAGACATGCAAGAAAGGAGAAAAGAAAAGAAAAGAAAAAAAAAGTAGGTACAGTTAAACAAAAAGTGGGTTAGTTTACGCTACGAGCTACATCTACGTTCGTGTTACTTTTTTTTTTTTTTTTTTTTTTTTACACACTGGCATGTCACAAGCTGGCATTCTTCGTCAACAGACTCATCCTCGAGCACCACCAC
>JAJOZX010006531.1:0-62500 GCA_023014485.1 Bathynomus jamesi
CACCCTGCGACCGACTTACTACACCGTCCCTCTTCATTTGTGAGGAGAGAATTACATTATACCCTCATGTTACCCTCTGCCTACCACACCAGGTCGATCAGGGATTTGACTTAGATTATTGTCAATAAATTTCGTTTAAAATGTTCTTACTGATATTGTACCTAATACCAGTTTCCTTCGATAGGATATTAGTATTTTTGTACTATTATGCTAAGTAACCCATGCGGGTATCAGCATTCGTTAGGCCGACTTTGGTATTTAAATATACCCAAAACCAACACACACACACGACATCTGCAGTTTTCCATCTTCGCTCACAAGAGTCTTCTCGTTTTGCCGTGTAAGCTACTAATTTAACTATAAGAGCGGATCAGTTTTTTTTATATACAGAGAGGAGGGCCAGGGCGAATGCTTGCAAAACACCTCCCCCACATGAAAGAAGTTATACGTCAAGTTTAGGGATAGAATAGAATACGATTAGGTTAGGAATGTTTATCTATATCAGCATCCGTAGCTCAATGAGTACACCATTTCCCTATGAACAAATGAAGACAATGAGGACACGGGTTCGATTCCAGATAGTACTGGTAATAGAATTATAACCCAGGATTTAGTATATAATGACCCGAGTAGCTTCATGTTTTCCAAATGTAACGGACCGCATTAGTCTGGCTTGAGCGCTGCCAGTTTTCAGGCCCTCCTGACTAAAATTTTTTTTTTTTTTCTTTAAATATTTCTCTATATAAAACTCATAACATTTAACCTATACTTTTGTAGTTACATTACACGTAAAACATACAATATTTGTCTTCACAAAAATTTAGATATGAAGGAAATTTTTAGCCAATATCTTCTATTTTGATGTATTTTATTTAGGTTTAGTATTATACAAAAATAAATGTAATATTAATTCAACCATTCAAACAACAACAAGGCCGATAAAAACAGAAGATTTGAAATTGCAGATGATCCGAGTTCTTTGTTCAGTTTGTGTAGAGCAGACTTAGGTTATGCGATTGGAACGGTGCATTTGCGTTCTCTCTTTGAGGAAGCGCAAACCTGCGTGCATCTTGTATCTGCAATACACACTAACGACACAAACACGGTAAAGAGTGTGTGGACTGGATCACTCATTGGAATATAACTCAAAGCATTATTGCTGCTTCTGATGATGACCCGTACGGTAACCTCATTAGTGTGTTGACCCTCTATACACTTTGGCAATGATGCTGAGAACTGCTTGTAACCTGAATGGGTGTATGGGCGCAGCGGTACTTTGTGATAGCAGTGAAGCTTTTACAGCGTTTTTAAAACTTAATATATAAAAAATCTGTCCTAAACTTTATATATATATATATTATATATATATTATCTATATATATATATATATAATATATATATATATATATATATATATATACAGGGTGTCTCAAAAGTCACTCTGCACTCCTCTCTCTCTCATTATATATATATATATATATATATATATATATAGTTTAAAACGAAATAGCGTATAACTTTATAAGAATGATAGGATATAAAAAAACAGTAATTATTTCTATATTAACGGTAAATTTATACCTTTTTTACTTAAAGGAGCTTTAAATTGTAAAATGGGTCCAAGGAGCATAATTTTAATTCCGAGTAATTCTATACTTTTTTTCCATATTTTTTTTCCTCATTTTTTTAATGTTTTTATTATCGAGTTTCTTAAAGCTTATCTCTCTCTCTCTCTCTCTCTCCTCTTCCCTCTCTCTCTCTCTCTCTTAGATTTTATATGGAATTTATAATCCGCAAAATAGTTACCCTTATTAGGTAAGAGGTTTTTTAAAAAAAAATACAATTAGGTATTGAAATTCAGTATGTAATCTTACACGATAATACCATTATTTTGCTTATATAAAAATTTCAGAATCATTTTTTGTATCGAACAAGTCAGTATTAAAATTGTAAAAATAAAATTTGCCTTTTCCAATTTACAAAGACTTTCCCGGTCTAAATTTGGCTTTGATCACTTTATATTCTGTATTTTTTTTATTAATACATGACAATACATTATACGGATAATTATTATTTCATTGCTCGTAAAGTACGGTGTGTCCAATAAGTAAGTGTGGGATTAAACGTATAGCGATTAAATGAAACCCCATTAATTTATGGTACACCCTGTTTATCGAAAAAAGCTTAATTCGATCTTCTCCCCCCCCCCCCCCCCCCCCCCCCCCCCCTAGTTGTGTAGGAAAATTTTAGAAAACGTTTGTGGTTTGCTCCAAGCTTTTTTACATAGGAAAAATAATATAATAATAATGTTTCCAAGGCTATCTAATATCACTACAATCATCCGAACGCGGAGGATGGTCACCCATTCAACTACTGAACAGACACAAGGTCGCTTAACCTCGTTGACCTACCTGGAAGCGGTGTTTCGACTTGGCCACGATGTATTAATAATTTTGGAAAAAGGTTTCAAAGGAAAAGGAATGACGTAGAAACAGCAACGACTAAAAGATAAGTTTTTATAATTTATGACAAGCGCCCTTGGCTCAGCGGGTAACACTTTCCCTGTAGCGAACTGAAGACACTGAGTCGGAGGTTCGACTCCCGATAGTAGTGTTCATAATAATTCAGGATTTGAGCAATGACTCGCATTATTACTCTGGCCTTAGAAGTTGCGTGTGCCAGTTTTCCGTCGCTGGATATTGTGGTTATTAGACTTTGTTATGATCTTTGATATGAATCTATTTCTATTCCATAACATTTTTAAAAGATAAGATCCTTCTCTATATGGAAAGTCCGTCCGTAAACGTTGTTCCATTTACAGTGGCGGCTCGTCGGTAGGCACTGCAGTACCCCTAAATTTTTTATTTACATTGAAATAATCAGAACAATATAGGATGAGCTCACTGATAACTTTTTCAATAACTTTTGAAACTTTTATTCATTGCTCAATGCTCATCCTTTTATTTCAGTAATTTATTTCAACCCATTCTTAGAGACAGCACCCCTAGAATTTTTAGTCACGAGCTGCCACTGATTATCCATTTACACCGATATTACATAAAAAAGTGAGACATTTATACTTTCTTGATCAGATGAACGCTTATTACCAAGTAAAATAAGAAGGTATCATTACATTAGTTAAACTAATGTTTAGTTTGGACTGTAGTTTTCTTTTCTCTATAATAAGAAAGACATTTTCGCAGCATCAAATTAATCTTTATGTGAAACCTTTGTGTAGCTGTGTGTTTTTCTCTAAGCACGTGTAGAAAGATGCGTGATTCCTGTAAGGTTTAAGAAGAATGAAACACCACACACACACACTTTACATTTAAATACAAAATAAAGATATACTATTCAGATACATACTTAAATTTAGAGGATAATTATTTAACGAAAACTTATGCACAATTATTACCGCCATTGCCATTGTATCGTATATTTTGCGCATATATGCATAGCATACAACGCCCTATTTAACGCTTTAAGTATATTTTATGAGATACAAGTATGGCATACAGTTAAATCTTAGGATGATGTGAAAATTTCTGGTACAACGATTTGTCTGACTATTTTTTTGATCTGTGAGCAAGGTACAGCATGCCATATATATATATATATATATATATATATATATATATATATATATATATATATTTGTTTGTTTGTCTTCAGTAAATAATTGATAAATAATTCAAATACTTCGATTATGAATTTTTGTAACTTGATTGGATCAAAGATTTCGTCTCATATCCAGTTATGAACTTATCTTGACTCTTGAGACCTTTGATAAAGTATCTCTAACACAAAAAGAGTGCCTCTTTGGCTCTTTCCTATCTTGGTGTCGAGATTTCTTTGTAGTTGCTACACGCGGTTGGCTAAATTTATTTTACGCTTTGTGGTTTATGGAGTAAATTTTTTACTTCCACGTTTTAGTTTCGTAAAAATTAAAATTTAAATTAGTATCTCACGAAAATACGAAGGATTGAAGAAGTTTCTGAAACCGAAAGACGATTTAATTAATTTAATATTAATTAGAAGCATCTTGCAAATCTTGGCTGCAGGTTTGAGACATTCATGCAATGGCAGTGAGACACGCTGTCAGCCGTCTTTGAAGGGTAATAACTAGAGGTTGAAAGCGTACCAAAATTTTGGAGTTGGACGAGTACGAGTACGATTACGAGCAGTATTTTTTGAGTGGTCGAGTACGAGTACAAGTATACCTTTTTAGTACTTGAGTACGAGTACGGATTTTTTAGTGTTCGAGTACGAGTAGGGTAGACTGGATAAAAAGCTCCGTTTAATAACTTTTGGCTGTATGTATGACAAATTTTCTTTTTTTTCTTTTTTTTTACCCAAACTATTTAAAGAAGATAGAAATAATATTTAACAAGTTGACATGACTCTCACTGACTAAATAAAAGTTTGAAGTAGTTTGAAAAAATATAGAGAAATGGGCTTCTTACCCCACCGTTGGGGTAAGTAGCCCACAGGGGGCTTTTTACCCAAAATATTTTTTTATATGGAGACGAGGTTAAAATCTCGGCCTTTTCTGTTTTTCTTTTTCGGAGGCGCTTACTAACTGCTTTAGGAGCCGGAGAAAGTTCAGAAAGCACTTCTTCAGTCATACATTTTTCTTCACGGTTTTCACACTTTCTGTCGTGGTATCGATATTGTTTCGTGGTGTTTTTGTTTGAGCTGATGATGATGATGCTTCTGCTCCACTTGCAGTTTCTAGAACGAGACTTTCTTCATTTAGCATTATGGAAAGTATTTCTGGCTGTATTTCTTCGGAACACTGCTGTATTGGTGGAGGCTCTTCTGTATTGGTGGAGGCTCTTCTGTTAGTTTAGTCGCAATAAAGTCATCATCATGAAAAATGTTGTTGTTATAAGGCCAAAATCCGCATGCCTTAAAACCATTTACTGATTTCTCAACCGTTGCGGATCTGTTGTAAGCAGCTGCAAATATTTCTATTTCATAAAAGCTTATCCTTTTACCTTGGTTCGAGACCATCCATGTGTCAGCAGCAGAATTATAACCATTTTTCAAAGCTTTAAAAAAGGTTCTGTCTAGAGCATAGGTCGGGGAACTTTTTTGGGTATTACCCAAAATCTATTTGAGTAAAATGAAATTACCCCCAGACTTCAAAGTAAACAAAAACAAGCCAATTGCTCTTAAAATTGTCGCATATGGTATACAAAAAATTCAAATTCAAAAATGTTTATTGGATCCATTACCCCAAAATTTTTTAAATTTACCCCATTTGGGGTAATTTACTCCTGTTCCCCGACCTCTGGTCTAGAGGCTGCATCTTATGGGTGTAATGAGGAGGGAGGGTGATCATTTCGATGCCGTTTGAACGGGCATATTCGACTGCTGCCAGTGTTTTGGGACTGTGGTGACCATCTAAAATCAAAATATGCTTCTCATCTAATGTTGGTTCTGTAGTTGAGACAAAATATTAATATAAAATGGAAATGGGGTAAAAACAGTGGTGTAGTCGTAATTTCTTCAGTGGGGTAACGCAACAACAATTTTTCTTATATAGCGTTTCTATAAAATTCTACAGCGTTTTTACATTTTATGTACATTCCCAAAAACACTGAAATTGAAGGGGTTAGGAAAGAAATATAGTTAGAAAGAGTATGTATTACAAAAATGTTCAGTAGAAACAGCAAAAACTGTTTAATTATTAACAGATTGTGAATACATGTTATGTTATGTTATGTTGATAAAATGTCTCGTTTTTATATGGCATTAGAGTAGTTTGATGAGTTTGAGCAGATGGTTTGCGTTATGTATTTATACTTACTCATTTATATTGGAACGAATTATATAGAATAATAGTTACCCCTCAAATAAATAGAAACTGACAACCTACCCCATCATGTGATGTAAAAGTCCCACTGATAAAAACTAAATTTTCCTAT
Organism: Bathynomus jamesi; assembly: GCA_023014485.1. Taxonomy (NCBI): domain Eukaryota; kingdom Metazoa; phylum Arthropoda; class Malacostraca; order Isopoda; family Cirolanidae; genus Bathynomus; species Bathynomus jamesi. The sequence continues at coordinate 5,931 of JAJOZX010006531.1, forward strand.
ACTTAAAACTAGTGAACCTTCGTGCATTTGTGAAACGTATTTGTATAAAATCCGTATAGCCGAACCATCTTCTAATTAACAGAAAACTGATAATATTTACTTTTGATAGATGATAAGAAGTTGTTTTAATTTCCACGATGGAACAATCACAAGAAGTCAACGACTCAACAACACCATGTCAAAGTTTATTAGCCTAGGTACAGAATGAGCAAACAAAAGAAAAGATTGCCAGATATCGCCAGGAAAGGGAATTTAGAAAGGATTTGATAATGCAAGGTTAATTTACGCGCAAATTCTAACAAAACTGAAATACGTGGAAATAAATCATTTGATTATTGAAATTAGAAAAATTTATTAAAAAAGATTATTGAAATTAAAAAATTCATAGGGCCTACACAAGTTTTTGGCCAGCTGTTCACGTAGCTGATAGAGACAAATGACAATTGCGTAATTGATTTACGCACCTGCTCAGTTGATAGATACAGTTGCGTTATTGCTTTATTGCTTACAGGTTCCAGGGTGATAGTAAAACAGGAGTGGTGCCTAGTTTCATGGAACATGTTCCTACCTTTTAGTGACAATTTCGAGGTTTAATTTTACATTCTCAAGGATGAATTGGCAATTCTCATCGAGGGGGGGGAACTAAGTACCAGGGCAGTAGGGTAACGCTAAAAGTAAAATAAAACCAGTGGGGTAAAGCCGTTACCTTGCGTATTCCCGGAATACACCACTGGGTGAAAAGCCTAGATAGGGCTTTTTACCCCAATGACCAAGTAGGCTTTTTATCCAAATGCACCAATGTTTATAATTGGATCTTTTACAGAAATGCAAATGAAGCAAAACAACAAAGAATATATATTATTTAAATACTTTAAAGTAAAACAAAATATATAAATCATTTGAATCTATATAACATTATTAACGTAATTAATCTTACAATTCTTATAATAACAAAATTACATTTTTAAAGTAAAAATAAGAACCTCAAAAATTACATACCTTCCTCCGTTCACAGCCTAGCAAACACTGTCAGTCAGGGCTGCCAAATAATTTTCATCAAAAGTACCAAAATGACCAGCAAAAAGTACCAATATTCCAAAAAAGTACCAAATTAATAAATTTAATTTAATAAAGCTAAATATTTATCCACTGTTCTCTGAACATGACTATCATAATACCTTGCCAACAGGACAAGTTGCTTAATGGTTGCTATATCAGTTGTTCATCATAATTAGTGAAAATTTAATGTTCTTTAACTGATAAACAAGATTGTTAAAGTAAGTATCACCAATAATACTGCGAAAAATACCTGTTCCTTTGGTTCTTGCACATTTAATGTCTTTAGCAATTTTAGAGTCTGGACATGCATTCGAAATAAGGCCAGGCAAGTGATCCAGTATTGTAATAGGTAAATTACGCTCTGCAACCAAGCTGGGCACTTGCGGTATTTTTTGCGTACTGCGGTACTGCGGTACTACCGCACTACCAACCGTACCGCATAACGCAGTACCGCAAAGGTCGCTGAAAGTACAGCAGTACCGCTACCGCATTCCAAATTTCCCGCGTACTTTCCGCGGTACCACAAACACGACTTTTCAAAAATTAACAACTTTTTTTTAGTAAAACCTTATTACAGGAGTACAGTAGACGAATGCTGCGTGTTTGCATCAGCCTAACTCTAGACACGTTAAGTTTTTCGTTCAGAACATGTTACGTTGGCCATCCTATCACAACGCCTCAGTGCAGTGCTTGCTTTTGAGCCGTTGCACGTGTGGTTACATTTCTGTGACAAAGATCGATTTTTTAGCTATTATGGCAGAAAGTTCAGTGCGAAATCGCCGATATGCAATTTCTGAAATATGTGCTATTACTTGTGTTGTTCTTGTGTGCAGTACCGCGGAACGCACCAGGGGACCTGAAAAAGTACCGCAGTACCGCGTAACGCACTGGGCATGCTGAGGTACCGCAGTACCGTGTAACGCACCCCCAAATTTTGGTACCGCGCCCACCACTGTCTGCAACAAAGGTACAGAGTTTTAACTCTGATGCAGCTACTTGAGTTTTCGCTTTTCACTCATTATCTAGAGGGGTTTCATTTATTAGTAAAGAAAAAGCACAATTTTGAAGACTAGAACACTAACGTACCACAATGCCGCCACCGCTAACAGAAGTTCAGAACTGACAAATGAGACCGTGAGACGACGTGACTGTGAGCACGTGAGCGTCAGATTTTCGAACGATGCCAAACGACACTAAAGTAGTGACTAAAAAGCGCTACAAAGGCTGTTTGGAGAAGTTGTAAGCTATAGTGAACTGTCTAACATTCGATCGCTTCTGTATAAAGTCAGAGTAGTATATCGCTTAATAAAATGTTCAAATAGTACCAAATTTCATGAAAGTCGTACCAAACGTACCAAACGGGTAAAACGTATCAAATTTGGTACGTTAGTACCAATTTTGGCAGCCCTGCTGTCAGTTGAAAATTTACTTCCTTGCGGACAAGTTGAAACCTAAATACGCATGCGCAGTCATTTATATTTGAAATAAATATGCATAGGCTTATTACCCCGCATGGGCGTTTTATCCCAGTCTACCCTACCTATTCAGTAATAAAACGCAAGACATGTTCTTCACTAAGGTTTTTCGCTACAAAAGTTGCCACTTAGTTATTAATATTATTATAAATGTAAAGTATTGCATAAAAATATAGTAAATTAATCTGAAAAAATAAACCATATTAAAATTAAAGTTGTAAACTGTTGCTTTCGTGGTACACTGTGAGGGAGTCTAGGACAGATCCTCATATTTGAAATTAGTTTGAGTGCAAGTACGATTACAGATATTTCAAATTATATCGAGTACGAGTAGGAGTACGATTATGACAATTTAAGATTGGTACTTACGTATTAACGGGGGGCCACCACATATTGATGATTGGTTAGGTTAAGTTGTAATATTTTCGTTAGTTGAAAATTTCTAATACATCATATTTTTTAAATAGCAACTAACGAAAATATTACAAATTAACCTAACCAATCATCAATATGTGGTGGCCCCCCGTTAATACGTAAGTACCTTAAGTTTACTTCGAGTACGAGTATGAGTACGATTACGGCAATTTAATGTTACATCGAGTACGAGTACAACAAAAACCCATACTCGAGTACTGATGTACTATTTCCACCTCTAGTAATAACCGATTCGCATTGTAGTCTCCAATGATTACCAATCTTCAGCTTTGACTATTGTCAACTTGATGATGACTTCAAACTCTGCAAGTTTTGATTCACACTTGGAACAAAATTTTATGGACCACAATTATTTGTTTTTGCTCCAAACTATTTCGTAAAACAATTAGTAGTCAAAGATGTTTGATGACCTTCTTCGCAACATCTAAGGTCGTATGATGGAGGGGATCTACGTGGGTTCCGAACCACGGATCGCTGTATAATCTAGATGCAGAGGACGGTCCCCTATTCAATCAATGTCCACAGCTAATACCGCTTAACTTCGCTGATCGACGGGAAGCGGTGATACGACATTGACCACGACAAAGCCCAGACAACTACAGTATAACCTGAAGATAATACGTTCGCATATATCTGTTAAATAAATGATCATAAAAGAAATATTAAAACAAATATTAATTCTTAAATAAAAATATTCATTTTAACTACATAATACCTCATGCTTTAGCTAAAGAAAAAAAAAAAAAACCTGCATTGTAATGATGATATGCTTTCGAAAATAGGACGTGAGTCACATGGCAGATGTATGATGCGGAGGGGGGGGGGGGGATGTTTTGTTAAATAGTTTTTAATTACGAATGATTTCCTTTCATGTTTTGTATTAAATATTCAGAGAAATTTATACTTGTTCCTTCGTAATTAAATATCAATGCCTTGTCCTAAAAATTAATATAGTTCGTTGAAAATCTTAAAACTGATGTAATAAAGTAAAAATTTGTGCCGTAGTGGGACAAATGTACAACAAATTTTGAAATTGATGATTCGTTGTAACGCGTTTGTAAGTAGGGACAAACGTAACGTCATCACTCATTTTTCTTCATCAACCGTATTTTTACAATTTAAATGAAAACACGAACGAATAGGCATTTTTAATAAGTTGCTTAAACAAACATAGCGACATCCGCACAAGAGTGTATAGTGACATTAGTGCCGTCAGTGTTTCTTAGGGAGAGTAAAATAGTAGACGTCATTTTATTACGTGTAAATTCTATTACAATGAATGGTTGACGATAGTTGACAACAGTGGGTGTGTGTTGACGATAGATCGAATCGGGCTTTAGAGCGCACTATTTTAATTTTAATTATAGTGCACTTATTCCAAGCAGTCAAGCCTCTTATTTTCATATATTACTTTAAGCGGTTGTTTAAAATTGTTATAAAAGACAACTTCAACAAGCTGTGACCCGAGATAAAAACTGAAAAGTTATTAAGAAAAGAAAGTCGTCAAGGAGAAAATATGTTATTACCATCTTCTGCGTTAATTCAAACCTCGTAAAAATATTAACTTTGTCTAGTCCATAATTAAGAAAAACTATTCCATAATTAAAAAGCTATTGGTATGGACATAATGAGCTTTCTGCAGATGGTCACTCTGGTTTACACGATGAAAAGAGTGGAACACGCTTCTTTAAGAAAGTCGAAGGACGCAGCATATGGAGTATACGAATCATCAGAGAAATGGTTATCTTAGGCCGGCCGCACACAGGATCGTCTTGCGACTCACGACTGACGACTTGGGTCGTGACGACTCAAGTCGCGTGTAATTTTCGCCTCACACGCCTCAAGTCGCGTGGGACTTTTGTCTCACACGCTTCAAGTCGCTTGTGAATCGCGTCGCGGTCGCTGCAGTGTGTGGGGCTGCCATTCTGTCAATGTAAAATTACACGCGACTTAAGTCGTCAGTCGTGAGTAGCAAGACGATCCCGCGTCGGCCGGCTTTAAACTTTGCAAGAAATATTAGAGAACAGTGTTTATCAATGATAAAGTTGAAATTCCTTTTACATGAACTTCACCAACTCATAATTTTACTTCACAATATTTGTGAAGTGTAAAAAGTGAGAAATTAAGGAACGATTATAAATTATTTTGACAATTGGTAAGGAAAGATTTTTTTGTTTTAAAACGGTAAAAATAAAAACGCCTAAATGACTGAAGAGGTTTTTTATTAAGCTTTTAATGAAATGAAATAAAGACACTTTAACAAAAATGACAAATGAACGATAAATGAACGATCAAAAACGAAAAATATCTCTACCCGAGCAATTGTGTTCTTCACCCCTCTTTAAACCCACAAATTATGAAGTTGACTTTTATGCCTGATATAACATCACGTTTAAAATCAGGTGACCATAGAGTCAATCCCGATTTAAAATGTCACTATATGGACTTAATATTTCAGTAATCTAATTGAACTGAACTGTACAAAAGCAAATAGCAATGTTCCCCAAATGATTTTGTTCAATCTTTCCCAATTCACGACAATCCACGTTTCAGATGAAAGCATTCACCGCTGTTACATTGCAAATAGCAAAATACATAATCACATGAATGAAAATTGCTAAATACTAAGATAAGTAAACAAATTAATTAGTTTTTCAACATATTTCATAATAATAAAAGATAATATCAGAAACGACAAAACATCTTTTTAGCTTTTGCTAAAGAAATGTTAACATCTTTTTACCCATAGCAGTAATTAACTGGATTAGAGTACAAAACATTTCCTACATCAAAGTTGTTTATATAAGTATGTAACTGTGTTTTTGCGCGAAGTATATAAAAACTACTTACTGATTCAGTCATATTTTATTCAGTCATATTATATATATATATATCACACACACACACTCTGTATATATATATATATATATATATATATAATTATATATATATATATATATATATATCAGTAAAAAACAAAGGATTACAAAACAAAATGTAATTTAAATGCGCATGCAAATTACATTACATAAAGTTGCAGTAATTATAATTTTAATTATATTTAATTATATTTAAATTACATTAAATTTCATTTAAGTTAGGTTTAAGTTTAAATGTACTGTAATGCATATTCAATACAGTATTATATCGTGTTACATGCATTTCTGCCAACTGTGTAGTAAAAATACTGTGTAAGTGATGTAACAAAGTTCTTTATATTGGTCTGGGGATTTTCCATAGTTTCGACAGATAACATTAGTGTAGCGATTTTTTATAAGTTAAACTGGGACGATGGCCTGGAAACTCACCCGATTCAAATCTTTGCGATAATATGGGTGTAATTGTCAAACAACGAACTGAAATTGCTCTCTGCAGTATTCGAAGGGGCCAAGACCGAAATTCAAGAGAAACGTTAATGAGAGTAATCAAAGAGGCTTTGAAAAGCATCGCTCGAGATTGACAAAGAATTGTTTGGTCGACTCCTGCGTGTTGCTTTCATAATCGTGTTAAACTGATGTTGGAAGCGCGAGGAAAGAGTATTGGTTGTTATTGAGATTTCTTAAGTTTTTTAAATTAATCGAAATATTTCTCTCTTAATCCCCCCCCCCCCCCAAATTGGTAAAGAATTCCTTTACATCTATTATGTATCAAACTAATTGCAAATATCTTGTTCCTACATCGATGCACATTCAGCAAAGGATATTCATTGGCATGCCTGCAAGTATTCATCGTAATAGTTTCGTCGGTCTTTGTATAAGTGAAAATGTCCGTGCTGTATTTTATTAATAATAAAGGTTTTTCTTAATTTTCTTTCTTTTTTTCAATTCATTTCATTTCAATGTCATTCCAGCTTCTCTTGCGGCATTAGAATTTGTCGTGTTCTGTGGCAGATACCGAATGGGCATACGGGATGGAGATCCAACTGTCCCTAATAACACAGCTTCTTCGTCACCTACAACTGTTGATAAAGGTACAGTAAAATGTTCATAGATCTCTATTGATACTCCATCTGAAATTACTTCAAATAAAACATACCTGTATCTTTTGAATTGGCTGCTAATCAAGATAAGTTTCTGCCTCTTTGACCAAATATGATTCTATTTACCCTTCGGCCAAATGGTATACCTCTCCATAAGCTTTTGAGTGTAAACATGAAATTCAGCCTCGTCTAGTTGCAAATGTTACATGAGCGGCCTTCACCTCTACAGGCACTTTTACTGTATTTAATTAACCATGAAGCAGACGAGCTATTGTAATTACAGAAACGTGCGGTTTTCTTGACTACGTTTCTTTCAAGGGTATGTTTTATTTGCTGTAACGTTATTGGAGGATTTGCTTCAACAAACACGACCATAAAGTCACTTTGTTACCAGCTCTCTGAGGCGTCTTCCAGCAGCGGGTAATCAATAAACGTTCCCTGTAGAGTAATAATTTCTTACGATGTTATAAATAGTACGTCATTTCCCCAAGTTCTGAGCAAAATATTCAAAATCCTCTCTTCTGATGCACTGTATGGTGTATGTCTATAATTCTTTGTCGGATCTTCATCTTGGAATTTCGACAAGTAGACATTTTTCAAAAGGGAGAAAGCGGAACTATAACTGGCGCATGTCAAAAGTCTCACTTATGAAGAAAACTTGCACGCTATACACGTGACTTATTCTTATTGGCTAATCGCGTATGACGCTACTACATCGCTTTATATAAAGCAGTTAACCAAGATTTTTAAATATATATGTAACAATATTATTAAAGAAATTTAAAAATAAACTGTAACTACATATTTTTAAAATGGTTTTCCTTCACTTTTTGTGGTCTCTGATGATCGGTAATTTAGTTTGTTGTAATTTAAATTGTTTTAAATGCTTTATTGTACTTTCTTTTTAATTTTCAAAACTGTTATGATTTACAACCTACGTACAGTATAGTGACATTTAGTGATAAATCTCTATGCTTTTTAGTGGCACATAATGTTAACAATTATTGCAGGAAGCTCATTTAAATGAGAGAAATACCAAATTCACTTGAGAAACTGTATTGCCAAAAACCTTTTACGTGCGTTTGAATATGTTCTCTGCGAATAGATATAGTGAAAGAGTCATCTAATAGACAGTTGCTTCAAGAATACAGCATATAAAGATAATGTCTATCAACAAGATGTGAAAACTGTTCCACCGAATGAAGAAGTAAGAAAGTAAAACTTTTTAGATGACAACCAACCAATAAACGTTTGCGACACGAACTGGTGCTAAAAATGAATCTGATGTTTTGGAGTTCTTCTCGAACAGTGTGCCACAAAAGAGAAAGAACAATAGTAAACAGAATCAATGTCGAAACCATTCTTGAGAATGAATATTCATTATATTTCCTTTGTAATATCTAAGGTTATATGACAGAGGGGTTTCTACAGCTTCACGTGGGATTCAAACCATTACCCCACCAAGGAAGATTCAGAAAAGCATTTTAATGAGTGAAATCTGAAGTCCGAGCCGAGACGCGAACCCAGAAACTTCGGATTAACTGCCTGCTTTTTGCCACTATACTATCCAAGACTATACTTGAGGAACCGTTGAGTATGCCTAAGATGAAAGAGGCTTGGCCTTTTGTTGGAATTAAAGCAGGGGGTTCAAAGAAGGCAAAATCTCTCATATATATATATATCATATATATATACACCTTTCAACCTTTCAAAGGTTCCGTGCGATGATTCCTCATTTCACGAAGGTCAAGCTTGTCGCCCCTCCTCTCGAGTTGGCCTGGTGAAGTAGTGAGTTGGTTTCTTGTACTCTCCACCTCACATAGCCAGGTATGCCCGGCTCATCGGGGATTGTTCTGAGCCAGGCGTCTAATCTTCTTTTGAAGATGTCCACTGCAACATCATTTGTGTTCGTTAGGTCTTTGGGCAGCTGATTAAACAGTTTTGGTCTTCTCACGACAAAACTATTTTCTTTCAGGGTTAAGGATGTTCCCTGTCTAGCCTTTAATTTGGGAACACGACACAGTCTTTCTTTTCTACTTTCCACCGTTGTTTGGGGAGTTACAGGGTTCAGAGTAAAATTAGGAACTAGTTTCTCCATTATTTTCCAAGTGTAAATAATGGTGTATCCCTCTCTCCTCCTTTCCAGTGAATATAGGTTTAGTTCGCGTAACCTTTCCCAGTAATTTAATTCTTTGCACTCCTTGATCTTGGCTGTGAAGCTTTTCTGAATCCCTTCTAGCTGTCTAATGTCTTCTTTTTTACATGGGGATGTTAGGACCGATCAGTATTCCAATTTGGGTATGATCGGTGTTTTCAGTAGAGGACTCATTATATTCCTATCTCTTCGTTTAAAGGTTCTCAGTATCTGCCCAGTTATTCTCTTTGCTCTGTTTACTGCTATCTTATTTTGTGTTTCAAATTTCGCATCATCAGTCATTACAACCCCTAAACCTTTTGCTTTAGAATTTCTCTAAATTTCCTGTCCATTTGGGGTATAATATTCCATGGATTTTAGGTCTTCTCTTTTTTCGTACCGTAACAGCTGAAATTTCTCAGTGTTAAACTTCATATTGTTGTCTTCCGTCCACTTGTAGATTCTGCTCATGTCGGTTTGTAGAGATCCTATATCTTCTGGGTTTCTTATTTTTCTACTGATCTTTGTGTCATCGGCAAAGAATGTTACTGTACTGTCTCTGGTAACGTCCTCATCTATGTCAGTTAGCATGATTATGAAGAGTAGTGGAGCTAATACTGTTCCTTGTGGTACCGAGCTGAGGACCTCTGATTCTGATGAAGATACTCCTTGTACTGTAATGACTTGCCGCCGCTCACTAAGGAAATTATACATCCATTTCCCTACTTTTCCTGTTATTCCCATATATTTCAGTTTATGTATTATGATTCCATGGTCACACTTGTCGAACGCTATGGCAAAGTCTGTGTGTATTACATCATAGTTTTCATTATTTTCAAGTGCATCAATAATGTTGTTGTAGTGTTCCATTAGTTGTGATAGACAAAATCTGCCTGACCGAAACCCATGTTGGTTATCATTGAATTTTTTCTGAGTTTCCAAAAAGTCATAGATTTTCTGTCTAACTATTCCTTCAAATATTTTAGTGAGATGAGATGTAAGCGACACTAGCCTATAGTTTTTGGCCTCGGATCGATCTCCTCCTTTAAATAGTGGGACTATGTTCGCGCTCTTCAGGATGCCCGGTATTTCTCCCGTGTCTAGTGATCGTCTCCATATCGAATATAGGGGCTCAGTGATTGCATTCTTGCAGTTTTTGATCAGTGTGGCATTCCGTTTATCCGGTCCTGCGCTGAGTGCGCTTTTAGTTTCCCTATAGCTTGGGTAATATCATCTGTCGTAAAGTCGAAGTCTCTTATACTTTCCCCTTGCAGTTCTTCAAAGAACGCGTTTCTATCGCATATTAGTTTGTCAGTTTTTGGGATACTGAAAGATGATTCGTACTGAGCTCTTAATATTTCAGATACTTCTGTCAGATCATCAGATAAAGCATTGTTCTCATTTTTCAGAGGTCCGATAGTCGCATGGTTTTCGACTTCTTTTTGCAAAATTATAGAAGTGCTTTGAGTTAATCTTTATCGCTTTTATAGCGTCGTCTTCTTTTTCTGTATGCTTCTCAATTAGTTCCTGTATGACGTCATCGATACTCTGCAGTTTATCATTTAGTATTTTTCTGATGTTGTTATCTTTACAGTTAGTACTTAATTTTGCAGTACTCTTTTTCTCTTTCGGAACAATGACCTCTTTTGTCTCTCGAACCTGCTTCTCTTTCCTCTTTGCTGTATTTTTTGGGACATGTCTTTCCACAATTTCCAACATCTTCTCCTCTAAAGTCACTAGTATCTCTTCCGTTGTCTTGGCCTCGAAAATGGTTTTGTAATCTATTACTTCCATGCTGGATGTAGCATCTTCCCAGTTTATAGTTTTGGAATGAAAATTAAAAATTTCGAATTTGCTTCTTTCTGTTGTTCGTGTTCTTTCCTTTCCTGTTGCTTTTCTATATATATATATTATATATATATATATATATATATATATATATATATATATATATATATATATATATATATATATATATAAAGAGAGAGAGAGAGAGAGAGAGAGAGAGAGAGAGAGAGAGAGCTTGTCCCGACAGAATAAAATGAACACAAAGAAAATTATTGGAACAGTCAGTTTGATGTAAAAATTCTGTGTTTAGTTCACAGACAGAAAGTGCCGTGCGTCAAAAAGAGTTTGTTGGCTGTGATATATTACCATTTACCTGTGATTGATCACGTGAGTGGACAGTCGTACTGCGCTTAAAGTGAGCGGTAGATAGCTCAGAATCCCAGACCTGGAAATGGAACCGTTCAGAATATATTGCTAAATTCCCACCACATAAATAGGGGAGGAACTATCACGCAGGATTGACTTCATTAAATGCAGGACGAACACGAACGCAGGATGCCTTTGAACGCCAGGAGAGTCTCAATCCACGAACAATATTTGTAGACGTCGCGTTTAATATCAGATTGTTATACAACAAACAGCTCAGTGTACAGAGGGCATGTGACTCGGTAAAAATCCCTACATGCTTACGGCTGTCAAATGCCAGCGCCGGTTTCTGGAGCTCCTGACTGATTATCATTATTATTATTACTGTTGTCATTGGAAAATAAAGATGAACATGGTCATTGGAGGTGATATACAAACTTATGGTAATTTGAAGTTTTGTTCTGTTCCTAGACGAGTCTCAGTTTAATTAGTTCACATCGAATGGACCAGTATAGGTTGGGAGAATAACTAGACAAGGAAAGACTTTAAAAACTCATTTGGAGCCTACACTCGACTCAATAATTTAAACTTAAAGTTATGAGCATCGATATAGGACACTGAAATGACGTCGTTAACGTCGTATGGATTGATGAGCATCTTACTTCTGCTAAACAAAAATTCATTCAATATATTCATTACCTCCAATTATTTGAAGAAGATATTTTGTCATTAAATATAGGATTGTGCCCCATGTCGCTATCATTCAAACTGGAAGAGACAAAAGCGGATGGGACTACGTCGTGGCCGTGTCGTAACACCTCTTCCCGTCGATCAGCGAAGTTTAGCGACACTGGGTCTGGGTAGTAGCTGGCTGGGTGACCGCCCTCTGTATCCAAATAACGTAGCAATCCGTGGTTCGGATTCCAAGTAACGCTGTAGGTCCCATCCGTCATATGAGATTTGCAGTTATAAAAGGTTAAAAAACTCCCAAAACACGCAGAAAAGGGGGCTGTATAGGTTCTTTCCTAGGAACCTGTTTAAACCCTGCCATGAATCTCGTTGAATAATTTGGCCAGATAACATCATTCTCTCGACATGGCATTTAATTAACTCGTTCTCGTGGGTTAGACTAAGTTTGGTTTGGATAGCATAGGCTAGATTAGCATAGCATAGGTTTAGTTTAGGTTAGGTTAGCATAGGTTAGATTAGTTTAGGTTAGGTTAACATAGGTTAGATTAGGGTTAGTTATGCTAAGTAAGGTTTAAATTAGTTTTTCAGCGTTTCGACAGCATATCCCGGCGACCAAAATGGTATATAAGTCCTAATTCAGAACTTCCTTGGTTATCATCCGTAAAACCAAATATCTCCTCCATTTCTGGCAGCTCGAAAGGACATTTTAACTCATCTTCAGCAAACTCTTAACTATACCATGTTGCAAAGACTCTTTGCCTCAATGTCAACCCGTGTCGTTGTCCTTGTTGAAGATAGTGAAAAAGCTTTCATTATTAATTAACTTTTCCCAATTTTGTCTACAACTTAAGCGTGTCATGTGCCATAATAAAATTTATATCTATCTGTGCCAACAGTATCCATATATATATATATATATATATATATAACGTAAAGAACGACGCTTGTATAGGATAATATTCCGCGCAAGATGAGAGAGAGAGAACGAAACAAATGAAAAAATGAGGTGACTACCCGGGAATCGAACCCGGGATCTTCCGATTGCCGGTCAGATATGACAACCATTACACCATGGGCCTCACTCAATCAAATGCCGTAATTCTTCTACATACGCGCAGAAACCAATGCCCCAAGGGGGCACCTCCCGCATGCCGTACATTATATACATTTAAACTGCAAACACGCAGTATAATTAACGTAAAGAACGACGCTTGTATAGGAGAATATTCCTATACAAGCGTCGTTCTTTACGTTAATTATACTGCGTGTTTGCAGTTTAAATGTATATATATATATATATATATGCACTAGAATCACAAAATAACACGTGACCTTATTAATAAGCAAACAACCACAAGGAAAAGGAAACACAAAGTCCGAGCGCTTTCGTGATATATTCACATTATCAAGGAGGAACAGAAAATATTCTATTTTCTGTTCCTCCTTGATAATGTGAATATATCACGAAAGCGCTCGGACTTTGTGTTTCCTTTTCCTTGTGGTTGTTTGCTTATATATATATATATATATTAGTTAATTAAATGCAGCGCTTTTCTATCAGGTGCAGTAATTTATGTTTGAAAATTTAATGTCTTCTTGTATAATTAAGAAATATTATATAACTTAATCTCAGGTTTTGTACCCATGCCGTTGGTCGGGACTGCATATACGATATTTTGTTTTTCATATAATAAGCATTAGTTGGTATAAAAACCTTTAACAATGTCATGATATATATATATATGTGTGTGTGTGTGTGTAAATTTCCATATGTTTTTGTACTTTAGTTTTGAAACTTGCATCAAGCAATGACCAATCCATGCATGTTGGTTAACAAGTGTACAATTTATATTCATTCAACTTTCAATTTTTTATCACTCGTGGTTACGTATATAAAGCATTGTCTCTATCTCAATACAAGATTTTATCATAAATTCAGGGATCATTGTTCCCCTTTCCAGCTTGGTATGCTCTCCACGATGTAATTAACGAATTTTTGTTGTTGGAGAATATGAAAGAAGCATATAGTCGTAGATAGAATGTGATGTGGTAGAGATTGATAGCGAATGTTCTCCGCAATGAGTTAATTCGTAAAGAAAAGGTCAGGGTGGAATCGTACATCCTATCTCCGTCCACTTTGATTGAACAAATTGATTGCAACGAACCCACTATTCCTTCCAGTGTTACCTAACGAGTCGCTGCTCAATAGATGTCGCCACACACCAGCAAGAAGAAGGCGGAGCATATGTTTATCAAATCTTAGATTTCAACATCGCTGGTGGACTAAACCTCCGCAAAAGGAAAAATCAGTCTCGAATTACTCATTGTATCTCATAAAAATTCCGACATTAAACAGTAATCAACCTTTTTTTGGGACTGAAGTGGGAGGAGTTTGAGCGAAGGAGGAGGAGCTTAGATTATATACAAGGATGATTTTGGAGGAAAATTTTACTGTTTCCAAATTGAAACTTTCAACATCGTGCAATTAAAATTTATAAACCCATAATACAGACCCTTTTTTTTTACTTTAATATTCTTCATAAAATGTCGGATTGAATTTAATTATCACAGCTTTATTCAGTTTTATTTCTTAAGTCTGGAATAGACTCGCACTCTGATATTATGAAAAAGGCCGAGCAACACAAAGGAAAAGAAGAAGAAGAAGAAAAAAAAAAAGAAAAAGAGCTTCATGAGGACTAAATTATAAACTTTTATGGACGCCTTTTTATTAATAATAAAATTTAAATTTTCGATCCAGAATTGATTATGATTCTTGAAGGATTAAAAAAATGAAAATATTTGCATAATTTATGAACATATTCTTCCATTAAAAGCGTCATTTGCATATTTTTACCTAAAATGAAGACCATTGCCAGTTTCGGGGGAAAAATTATGAAAGAAGAGAAAATCCCATTTTTGCCCACAATTTGGGATCATAAAATATGTTAATTATTTATGTACGTTCAAAAAAAGTTTAAATTATATTTTACATTTTTCATTTACTCAAATCCCATTTCTGGAAGGAAGTTACATGGAGCAACCAACCAACTAATTCCATTTCTTCCTTCTATGGACTTATACAAATATCTCATGCAATTAATTAATGCATGATTTGGCGTTAACAATACTTTAGATTTACAAAGAGTCTAAACTATAGTTTACGTTTTTCATTTAATCAAATCCCATTTCTGGAAGGATGTATGAACTAACTTCACACACACACACACACACACACACACATATATACACTCTAACTTATTAAAAGATGATTGAACTACCGTACATATATTTACTTCAAGGTCTTCCTCAAGTAGATTTCCTTGATAAATAGGGTCAGAAACTTTATATGCTTCTCAGTGTGACCTGACCAACTAACCTTGCACCTGCTTTTAAATATTGCTGTACGAAATTTAAATTGACCACCATTGGCAGTATTATATTTAGGGTTAGAAATAATTAACAAGGATTGTAAAACAATGAACCGAACCTTCTGTATGCAATGTAATTTATTAGCTGCAAATAGTATTAGGTTTTATATATATATATATTTTTTTTTTTTTTTTTTTTGTTAAATGAAGGTCCACACCTTGCCCTTAAAAATAAGGGGGTTTAACTCCCTCCTTTTACTGAATGTTAAATTTTATTTTAAGACCGAAGTAAATGGTCATTAGAGGAGTCTTATATATAGATTGTTTTGAAGGTGAACGTTTCCAGTAATTGCATTTTTAAGGGTACACCACACACACACACACACACACACACACACACACGTAGGTCTTGTTTAGTCAGTACAGTAATGGCATTATTTATATCAGTAATTTGCTTATGCTCTCGGCATAAATTTGCAAGACTTATTTATCAAATCACAGGGTGTAACAAGGTTCTGCCCTCCGGTTTTTACTAAATGTTTCATTGTTCTCATTTGTTTCAGGTGAACTTGAAGAAAGGTTACGAGGAATGGTTGAGGTCGAGGTGGACAAAGGCAGAAAGAAGAGGTGGGGAACGATTAGAGAAAAGGCAAAAATTGGAAGAAAGTATAGGAAGGAAAGACCCCGTATAGGTGAACCGGGAACCCTATAGGTTATGGCGGAGACCAAGCCCTCCAAATGTGTTGGGTGCTGCTGTTTAGATACCCGAACCCCAGTGCCTGTTAACCCGGCAAGAAGGCCGGCCAGCAAGCCCCCTAAAAACATGACAACAGATGCCAAAGATGGAACATCATTACCTCCCGCAGAGCAGAGAGGAACTCACCCATTCTCACGAGGCCAAATGCCAGAAAAACAAAATCCTGGGAGGGAGAACAAAAGTCATAATGCTGATCACTCTCCTCCAACAGCCGAACCTTCCCTAATTCTCAGCAGAAATGGGTGGTACTACACACCGCTAGAGAGGTGGAGTTGGTCTTGGTATACATGTTACATGTTATACATGTCTCCAGTCTTCTCACCATTGAACTTCTTTTTGTGGGTGGGGGTGGACCTAAGATCTGTGGTTTATAGCTCTCGACTAAGTACCCTTGAAGATCTAAATGAGGATATTCCACATGAATGCCAACGTTTCTATGGAAATGTTATCTAGTGTCTGTAGTATGTGACAGAATTAAAGTATATATATATATATATATATATATATATATATATATATATATATATATTATATATATATATATATATATATATATATATGCAAACAGCTTCATTGGCTGCATTTGCTATTTCACACGGGGCCAAACTTTTGCTACACCCTGTTAACGGATGATCTATATAATGTATAAAGATGCGACAGAAAAAATTCCCCGATTTCAAACATCGCCCCCCCCCCCCCCCCCCGTTTCATATCTTTCTTCTTTTACTAAATAAAAATAAATAGTCAGCCATTATCTTTAAATAACGTTCAATATTCAATTTTTCTTCTTTCGGTTCAAAATTCGTTCAAGGAATGTCATGAAAGTCAATTTTCTGCATGAATCACGTGATCATTCTCGTAAGCCTTTTCTAGACAGTTAATAAAAGGCTAATGATATTTTACATATAAATGTAAATGCATGTGTGTGTGTGTATATATATATATATATATCGAGATTTGAGTTTGTTTTTCAATTCTTTACATATAGAAACTAATTTAAGATACACTGAAGACAATTTTCAGGCATTGGGCTTCTGTCTCAGTAAAATGATAAAAAGTTAGATTAGATCTTCGTAAATTTATCTTGAGGCTATTTTAGAATTATGAACTTTTCATTAATTTACAATGCCCTCAAGCACCTGCTTGGCTGCAGATGGTGATATTATTTAGTTTCATTCTTGGCATCACAGAAACCATTCTGATCTTGGAGTTCAGACAGTATCTCCCTACTTGAATCTCTTCAAACAATGGTTGAGGGGTGCTGCATCTAGCCTTGTCTTGCATGATCGAATAATACGTATGGTTTGGTTTACAAAATTTTCATAAATATTATACGAGTATGTATGCATTGTTACACTCCCTTCCAGCCTTGCAGGATCTTTATCGTCAAAGTTCTTCTGAACAGAGCTTTCAATTTCCTTCATACGTGCTATAATTTCGTTGTAAATTTATAAGTAGGTTGTGATCACAACATTTATTAATTCATTCACACGGCAATGAGAAACCAACATTAATCAAACAACGAAAATCCCCGAAAGCACATTCGAATAAGGCTACTCTGAATTGTTTAGGTTTACATAAAGTATGATGATAATAATGATGATATCATTGAGAAGGATCAGAAAATGGCACAACGCTCAGGAAGACTAATGTGGCCTATTGCGATAACTTTTCTATTATTATTATTTTTACTATTATTATCAGTATCATCGGGAATCGAACCCCTCGCTCTTAGTGTCTTCACTTAACTTATAGGGAAAAGGCTTTACCCACTAAACTACAGATACTGGCGCGCTCTACCGTACTAGGTTACCCTGGCAGGTCAGATGAAGTATATGTATTAGTAGTGTATGTGTGAACAGTTATATGATACGAAACTAGGACCTACACATGTCTCAGTACAACAACATGTAACTATTTATGTGAAACATCAATTGATTGAAACATGAACAGGGTCCCAATTTCTTTTATATATACACTTTTGGTTAGTCCTTTGGTTAGATTCTGCCCAAATTATTCATTCTGACGAAGGTTAAGCTTTTCACTCCACCTTAGATCTACAGTTTAACGTAGAATCCGAACCAGGCCCCACTAGCAGCCCAGCGTCTTAACCACTAGGCCACCCAGGGTACCCATTTTATCTACCAACCACTTTCTTTATTGTGTGGAAAGATGAACAGCTGGGTTTTGCTGCGCGCCGGCTGCCGTCACCGGGTCTCGAACACGGGGCCGATGGACTCGTAGTCAGCGACACTAACCACTACACCACCGAGGCGCATGGCGCCTATATACTATATATAATATATATATATATATCTATATACACAGTATGTATATATATAAAGGAACACCAGCGTCGTTGCAAACATTTCGATTTATTCCAGATGTTTCGGAACGATCAAGTTCCATCTTCAGTAACTAAAAATAACATTTAAAGAATTATCGTTATAATAAAGTAAAAATTACAACACTAAAATATGGAGGTTAAACAACTAAAAACGAAGAAAAGGAGGTTGGTAAAAGTTACTCAAAACATAATAAATCAGTTGAAGAATTATAACTATTTAAATTATGTTCATTCTTATATAAATGTATAAAATGACTCCATTATGCTAAGATCCGAGTCTGATCCGGCATTACCAAGAACAGCGAAAATGGACCCAGAATAGGTCGCAATGGTGGTGTGAATATTTACGTATTTAGAGTAAGAGGCTTTAAAAATGGTATAAGCCCAAAATGCTATTGGTAAAAATGCCATAGTGTACATAGTATATAGTATTAATATAGTATTAGTGAGTTTGTTTCACCTAATTTTACCTAACCTAACCTATGGCATTTTTACCAAACACCGGTTAATTTTGGTTAGGTTATTAGGTGTTGGTTGGTTGTCTGGAGTTTAACAAGTGGATCAACGAGTAACTTACAGCTTCATGTGGAATCCGAACTACACGTTGGTACATCATCCGAACTCAGAGGAGGGTCATCCATCCAACCATTGAACAGATCCAACGTCGCGTAACCTCACTAAGTTCTATCATATGATTCTTAGATGAATAAAATAGCTAAACCTTATAGGACCTAATTTAGAAACAGAAACGTGCGCGTGTACGTGTGTATTTGTGTATTCGCGGTTGCCTATACACATAATTACATCATTTTTCGTCAATATTTAAAGAAAAATAATTTCTATCAAAAGTAGAAAAAAAAAATTAAATTTCCTTATTAATTATTCACATTTTACGGTCCGTGATTAATCTCGAAAGTGATCTCAATCCAAATCTCAGACTGAATCAGCATCAAATAATCTGAGCAGAAAACACACTCTCTCTCTTTTATATACAGGGCGTCCCTAAAAATGTATACACACTTTAAATAATTATAAAGGCAGTGTTTATTAAAATACATTTCATTTTCAAAATGTAATAGAATCTACAGACATTATTTAATTGTTTTGTCAACGCCTGTTTTCAAACTGACGTCCGTTCTGGTCCAGGCACTGCTGATAACGCGAAGCAATGGAATCGCAAACATCACGAAACATTTCGTTTGGTATTTGTGTGCATTCTCGTTCAATGGCTGCTCTCAATTCAGCGACTGTTGCAGGTTTTATAGCGTAGACTTTGTCTTTTAAGTATCCCCATAAAAAAAGTCTAGTGGTGTGAGGTCTGGTGAACGCGGAGGGTATTCTACGAAACCCCTTCGTCCAATCCACATCCACATCGTGCCAAGTACCACTCGCAATACTCCACTCTTCGGTCCGGATCATCTTCATTAATAGCATGGACTAATCTTGGAATGTAACTTTTCCATTGACAGCGCTTCAAAATGCGTTGGACAGACGATTCTGAAATTCCTACCTCACGACTCGCTTGCCGCACAGATTTTCTTGGACTTTGGTGATACGTTTCCAGTACTCTTTCTTGCTTTGTGGGGCTTGTCGATGTCCGTGGTCTTCCGGAACGCTTCTTGTGGACATTTTGAACAGTTCCATCGGATTCAAACTTATCTCTAATTCGAGTGATGGTAAGTCGCGTTGGTGGATCTGTTTGAAACTCCCTCCTAAACTGTCTTTGCACTTCAACTGCGTTTTCACACTTCCAGTAGCATTTTAGAATGAATTTCCTTTGTTCAAAGCTTAGTCTGACTGCCATTATTAATTCTAATGGGTTTAACTTGGAAAGAAAGAAACATCAATTGAGCTATCAGCTGTTAAAGTGTGTATACATTTTTGTGGGACGCCCTGTATATATATATATATATATATATATATATATATATATATATATATATTATATATATATATATATATATATATATATATATATATATATATATATATATATATAGCCCCCATGAGGCTTGCAGTAATCGATGTTAAAATATATATATATATATATAAAGGGTGATCCAGAGAAATGGGACCCAAAAGAAACTCCTGTAACTCTTAAAGTATAAGTCCTTTTATAAAATCATACCCATCATTCGAAAGAGGATAGTTACAAGTTTGTGCAGGATTGTATAGGTTTTGACAATACAAGACAAGATAAGATACAAAACAAAATAAAAGTGTTATTAAAACTAACCCTTCAAGATGACTGCATGGACTGTGGAACAGCTGCGTTTCATAACTGAGCAATATTATGAGCATGGAAGAAGTGTAGTTTCAGCTCTTAGAAGGTGATTTTGACATCTGAAAATTTGTCTTGATAGATCTTTGAGCTGAAACTACACTTCTTCCATGCTCATAATATTGCTCAGTTATGAAACGCAGCTGTTCCACAGTCCATGCAGTCATCTTGAAGGGTTAGTTTTAACTAACACTTTTATTTTGTTTTGTATCTTATCTTGTCTTGTATTGTCAAAACCTATACAATCCTGTACAAACTTGTAACTATCCTCTTTCGAATGATGCGTATGATTTTATAAAAGGACTTATACTTTAAGAGTTACAGGGGTTTCTTTTGGGTCCCATTTCTCTGGATCACCCTTTATATATATATATATATATATATATATATATATATATATATATATATATATATATATATATATATATATATATATATATAATATAAGAAAATACATAACAATTTATTCGGTAAAACTTAGCGTTAATTGAAAAATAATTATCCTCGACCAAATATTAAAATAAAGAGAATTTTAATAGCGATTGTCGACAAAGTCCGTATTAAAATTATCCCAAAATTTTTTTTGAATCTCTTATAATAGCCGTTTTAATTAATTATTAAAAGCAGTTAAGTTATATATTTAATTAGTTTATTAAATTCAATGTTATTGGTTTTATAACATCGTAATTTAATCCATATAGGGAAATATTTCTGACATATATAATTAAATACATGTTTAACGGGCAATACATATAAATTATTCTCCATTCCTTCGTTATATTAATATTGAAAGGAAGACTCGTAATGATTAGTTATATATATTTATACTTTTTTTAAATAATATTGAAGATGGAATAGCTTATGGAAGGGTTGTACATAATTAAAAATTAATGTGACATGTAGCAGTTATTATTTAAGTTCTTGATATATATATATATATATATATTATATATATATATATATATATATATATATATATTATATTATATACGTTTTCTGTTCATTCATTTGTATTGGTAAAAACTGAAGGTAGAATTAATTGCATAAGGTTCGGTTTTAAGAATGTATATTTCAAGAAAGAACTTATCTTGGGGCATTGTAGCTTTTTTTATGGAAAGAAAAAAAGCACTCAACCCCCGTTATGACAGTTCATTACGAAGATAAACTGATGGTTAATCGCCTCACTAGTTCGGCTTACGGTATTTTCTTAATGAATTAATAAATATATCAATTAATGATCTAGATACGAGATAAACAGTGTCTTTTTTTTATATATAAATATATTTCTTAAAGAAACACTTGAGATCATTAAAATACTTATCATTTGCTGCGCACGATTATCAACGATAAGCCAAATTCTGATAAAAGGAAGGAAAATTACGGAGGAATTAAAGAAACAAGGACTAAAAATACTCTGGCTCAACTCGATATGGGTCATTTCTGTCTGTAAAGCACTAAGAAGCAGCCGAGTATATTGATACTTAGACGCCTAAAGAGGTCAATAGAGCACCTCTCTAAAGATTGAGGGACATTATATAGGAATCTACAAAATATGTTTCGTCTTATAAGAATTAAGAAGAATAACAAAATCATTCGCCAGATATGGAACACTGAAGCCTATCCATGCATGACTAAAATTCCTCAGCAATTTGCAAGTAAATGAGAAAACAAAATCTAATTAACATAAAATAAACTTAAATAGATGGTAAAATCATGTTAAAGGAATTACGTTAAAGTTACAAGAAATATAAAATATTCCGAAGTAATTTGCATGACTTACCGTCATGCAGAGAAGTTTTTGGTTGGAACTACTCGTGGACATTAATTCCATCTCTTTACATGTTCTTTACTCCAGTTATACCCACGGTTCATACTATCTATTTTAACAAACGGCGAAATGGAAGTATTCTGATGGAGTTAGGTCGTTATTATTGAATTTTTTTTCCTCGTAGTTGGCGTAAAACTCCAAACTTCCTTCCTTTGCCGTTTGGGATATTAATGGGTATGAACATAAATGGATTAACGCAATTCCACGTAATCAACGTTGTCCTCTCATGACGCTTCATTTCATGCTTCATCTGAATTATATTTCACTTATGAAACCCTAAAATACTATCAAGGAATGGACTTTTTTACCTCTTGCTATACGTAACTGCAATACTGTGGTGCTAAGTAGATTTTAAATAGTATGTCTTTGTATTATTTTAAGGAAGTATTTTGAATTCCGTATTGGTTTTAATGTTAAGATTTTCAGATTTAATTTGACTATTTTTACTTGAATTTCATTATACAGTATATATATATATATATATATATATATATATATATATATATATATATATATATATATATATATATATATAGCAGACTCTTTTTCTTGAAACTACTATAGTGATAAAAGTATACGTAATTCTTTGTTTTCTTTTCATGGAAAGTAATTTTTTTTTTTTAAATTAAATTGCAGAGAATCGACATGTAGCAACGAGTGTCGTAATTCTCTGTTATCGTCTTTGCTGGAACTGAAAAGCCAAAATATGGAATAGCCTCTGGCAGACAAAAAGGATTATGGAAGAACAAAGCTGAACCTGGTTTTGTGTCTCGCTCTCAGAGAACTCGAGCTAAGCTTTCGTAGGATTCTCTTATGAAAATCCCATTACTTCGAGTTTGGCAGTTCGCTTTATGATACAGCAACGCGTTTTCTGTTCCCTGCAACTGAGAAGCGGATTCTTGGAGGCAAACTATGATTTTCTTGTGTTACCTCCGTATCGGAGAAGTAACAAAGTTTTTTTTTTTGTTATTATTTATTATATGACCCCCGTATTTATCATGGGGTTTAGTCGTGCGTTTTTTGTATAGGATTTCTGTATGTATTCGCATCATGAAGGACATTCTTTTAATTGCTGTTAAGTGTATTAACATATCGTGAAAGACTGTATTAAGTTAATTCTGTACTTAATCAGGTCATAATTTTTATTCAAACGAAATATACTGACAAGATAATTTCGTTTACTTTCCATGCTAATATAATGCTTGAGGTTAACCTTCGTGACAGCAAAAGTCATGTGACAGCGAGGACCTACAGTTTCTTTCGTGAGATTCCAATCACAAATCATATGAACGCGGAAGACGCCCCCCCCTCCATCGAACTACTTAACAGACCTAACGTCGCTTTATCTCGCTGATCTTACGGTGAGCGGTGTCGCGATGTGCGACTGAGCCTTTTCTTTAAATGGTTCCGAGTACATGACGGCTTTTGACAAATTTTTAAGAACCAAGTAAAGCATCGATAGGTCAAATGATATGTCATGAAAATAAAGGTTTTTTGATCATTTTCATACGAGATTCTTGTCTCTATTTTTACAATCGAAAATACAACAAATAAAATACCACGAAAAACAAGGAAGGCGAATGAATGGTTCTGGAACCAACTCTGCAAACTAGGGCGATATTAAGTGTGTTTGAGCGTGTATATATATATATATATATGGATAATGTCTAGGAGCGCTCCATTTTTCAATATTAAACATACACTCATAAAACATATACCATTTGAAAGCTCACATTTTTCTGAGTCTAAAAATGTAGTAATCCAAAAGTATCAATAGCAAATAAAAAGTAACTAGATTTAATTAATTGTTTGACGCGTGACGTCATTAACTACATTATAAAGGTTGGCTAAGTTATAAATCTTCAGTCTGTGTTGTAAGATGGTATTTTTGGTAATTGTTACGCTAAACTAACCTAACATGAATATGTTATTACATTATCATTTGTATAATTTAGGTCTCGGGGGTACGGGGGCTCCGCTCCCGTAAAGATCACGCATCACAAATTGATCGGTATAGGGTTTTATATTTAAACTTAGTTACTTTTTATTTGCTATTGATACTTTTGGATTACTACATTTTTAGACTCAGAAAAATGTGAGCTTTCAAATGGTATATGTTTGATGAGTGTATGTTTAATATTGAAAAATGGAGCGCTCTTAGAGATTTACCATATATATATATATATATATATATATATATATATATAATTATATATATATATATATATATATATATATAACGCATCTAAAATAGTAAATGATTAGTTTATTTAGAAAACATGCCGGAAGACCGATTTCTTTGCAAGCCATTTTGTACTCTGAACGAGGTTTCATATCAATAAGCTGATAAGTTCACTTTGTCAATACAAAATGTCTTTCTGTAATTTTTACAATTTTCTACAGCTGATCATGAATCTGGTCCCTTAATACGATAATTCACCCTACCCCCCAATTAATTTAGTGCCAACGAGATCTTAATATTCATATATAATATATAAAGCCTTGATCAAAAGAGTTGCATTATCTTAGAATCTATCCATCATTTTTCGCACCTTGGCTCACGTCACTGTCAGAGAGGTTTAAACGATATTAAACTTCTATTCATAAGGTTTCTTCATTTATTTCCCGCATAGACTTCAAAACAAAGGTTCAGGGAAAACTAATTACGGCATATAAAGTTTTAATCAAAAGAATTGCATCATCTCAAGACTTTTTAAGTTTGGCTGATAAAAAAGTCATATGAAATCTGTTTTTGCTGCTTTTGAGTAATGATGCACGGTTGATGTATTGAATTTATTTCCTATTACTTTGTAGTTTAAATCAGTGTCAGATTCAAAGGGTGGGTAGCAGGGGGGACGAGAACCCCTAAGGGAAATATATATATATATACACAGTATATACAATGAAACCATCTTTTGTAATACTTATTATTAGAAAATCAAAATGTCACATCAACCATCTTTGTCATGAGTCATACCTCATTTTGACGACTAAAGTCTTCCTCTAAATCTTTTTAAACGTCAAATTTGCCAAATTATGATTTGATTGGTAAACCCGCACCTCGGCCACGATTGAGAAATCCTAAATCCATTACTGGTTTAAATATACTTACCAAGAAGCTGCAAAGAATGAAAAAGCATAGTGTATTATTTACGATTATTTACGAATATCTAATAAGTTTGGTTTTAAAATGTCCTTTATGCGTATTTATGTATTGAAGGAGGTTGTTTTAAAAAAAAAACACTGACATCAGTTGTTTCTTAGATATAAGCAAATCATATGATAGAGTTAATCACAATACTGTATTTTATTTTTTAAAAAATAGAAGATAGGAATTTCCCATTGCATGTGTTAAATATACTGAAATTTTGGTACAGTCACAAATCTTTTACGGTTAAATGAGGCAATGTATTATTCGGGTGTTTGGATTCTTCATGCGGAGTTAGACAAGGCTCCTCGCTCTCTCCTTTGCTGTTTAATGCGTATATTGATGGATTAATTACTTCTCTTAATGAGGCAAGAGTGGGATGTTGTACAGATAACATGAGAATAAATAACTTAGTCTATACTGATGATATGCTATTAATACGCCCTTCGGTTAAAAGTATGGATCATCTTATAAAAATTTGGGAATTATATTTACAAAACATTGTATTAGTTTTAATGTTACTGAAACTGTGGTTATGCAATTTTATCCCAAAATCTCACAACTCAATTAGCTAATATTATTTTCAATATATATTGACCAAAACGTCTTCCATATCCATAGTTAAAATCTAGAATTTGGCAAAAAACATTCCTACAAAGCATAATTTTAATTGTTCAAGTTACGCATACGTTATATTTAGAGTAACCTACAGATTTACCGATTAACTATCTGAGAATATTCTTACAACGACATCACTCAGGTAGGTTATCCCTTCTTTTCAATGAAAACAGATTTTAGGCTACTGGCATTTTCATTCTTCCCTTAACCTCTTTTCGACCACTGGGTCGAATATGTACCGTTTCCAGTAAACCACTCATAACTTAACCCTACAAAGGCTACTTCGGTCGTTAAGAGGTTAACTACAGTAGAATAGTTGTGTTATAAAATGTTTCCAATAGGATAATGCTATGTAATGTGTTTTATAAACGTTCCTAAACGTTCCTAGTTTTCTACATCATGTATCGAAATAATGAGTGCTTTGAACTCTTTTTTATAGGTGGATTCAACTGATTTTCTCACAGCCAATGGCTCCAGTACGGCAGATACCAGACGGTATTCGCACCCTCAAAATAAAACCTTCTAAATTTAGAACTTGTAACTTCTTTTCGAAGGTGCATTGTAGAGGACGTTTTTACTTCTTTTGGGTATCAAAGCTTCTTGTCAGATGATACAACAACTTCTTTTAATGATATATAACTTCTTTAGAGAGAAGAAATGGTTTTCAAAACTCCTTTTTTGAATGATTTGAGACAAAAGAAGATGATATTTCTATGCATAGAAGGTTGCGGGAAATCTTTGTTTCCTGTCCATAAAGATCGTAACTTTATGAGAAGAAAGATATGATATTAGAGAAAGTGCTTAAAACCTGGACATTTCTGTAAAAGGTGTGTGGGGCACGGCATCTTGAAACAGGGTCAACTAAAGACAAACAACGGAGAGAAAGGCCAAGAAAAACGACAAAATCTCAAGACCACTACCTGAAGGTTACTCGCCTAAGAGATCGAAGACAATCGAGTCGTAGTTTGCAGCAGGATTTTAATTCCTCACAGGGCGCTAACATTTCGGCCGTAACAATACGATGTCGATTGCAGGAGGCAAGGTTGTACGGAAGAGTTGCTGCCTAAAAACTGTACCTGAGACGAGGAGATCATGCCTACTGGACGTTGACTGATTGGGCGAAGGTTCTGTGAACAGATGACTCAAAATGTGAAATCTCTAGATCTTAAAGAAGACAGTACGTATGACTGCGACAGGGTAAGAAATATAATATGTGCTTACAACCAACAGTAAAACATAGGGGTTCATGTCTGTCTGGGGGTTCATAAGTTCATCTAGAGTTGGCTCCCTTGTGAAGATCGATAGTACTCTAACTAAAGTTAAGTACAAACGAATTCTTCAACTGCATACTGAGCCAGATGGAAAGCGTTTGATTAGACAAGCGTTCATCTTTCAAGAAGATAACGACCCCAAATACACAACACTGATTATAAAACTATATCTGAAGAAGGAGGACGCTGGAGAACTAAAAATAATAGAATGACCATCACAAAACTCAGACATAAATCCAACTGAGACTATATGGGACTATGTAGACGCTGAGAAGGTTAAACTGAAGCCATCTAATATTGAACAACTGTGGAAAGACCTGCAGAATATTTGGATGACTATTCCATCTTCATCGGTAGAGAAATACACCGACAGCATTATTAACAGAGTCCAAACTGTTATAAGGGCAAAAGAGGGTCACGCTAAATACTGACAATAAAGTATATCTTTGCCTTTGTAATTATTCATTAAAATAATACAGTATATATTTGTATGTGTTTTATACTTCATTGCCTCATTCACAATATACATATACGACCGATGATGCCTATAAATACCCATATACCATTGGTGTTTCCAAACTTTGAACAGTACTATATATATATATATATATATATATATATATATATATATGTCAGATTTGAGAAAAGGGTTTCTTAATTTATTTGAGAAAAGATGTCGCTTCCATTCGCTTTTGAGATGGAGGCGCGGAATAAGAATGGCTGATATTTCTTAAATTCCTTAATACAGCTAGTAACAATAACTACTAAAAGCAAGAATAAAACTAAAAATAAGAATATAAGTAATGAATCTTCTAAATTAAGGTCCTAAGTTCGTTTTCTAGGTTTTCCTTACAAGCATGCGGGAACGAGGCTCGAATTTCACACTACCGATTTAAGTCACAAATTAAGATAATGTTACACTTTACTTTAAAATACATGAATAAACAAATATATATATATATATATATATATATATATATATATATATAAAATGCCTATCACCGCTATTAGACCACCACGAGAAAATACCTGAAACATTGTGTCGGGAACAAAACCTAGATGTAATATATACTGATTTTGCTAAAGCCTTTGATAAATGTGACCATGGAATTATAGCACACAAACTTAAGAATACAGGAATTACTGGAAAGTTGCGAAAAACGTATATTTAATTTTTTGACTCAAAGAACACAAAGAGTGGTAGTAAATGCAGTTAAATCTGAGGTCTCAGAAGTCATGAATTCTGTCCCACAATGTACAATATTGCCTCCCTTATTGATGTTCATAATAATGATTGTAGATATTGATGCAGATATTAATGACAGCGTTGTATCATTTTGCGGGTGACACAAAGATATGCAAGTAAATATCGAACGAAGTGACATATAAAAATTACAAAATAACATTGAAACATTAGTAAAGTGTGTGCAGAAGACAACAATATGAAGTTCAACGAAGGAAAATTCATCTTCTAAGGTATGATAATAAAAAAGTGATACAGAATAAAGGGTATAAAACTCTGCCAGCCAAACGGATAACATCAAACTCATAAGCCAGGGATCTTGGAGTAATAATGTCGTCGGATGTAGAATTCAGAGAGCGCTTTAACATCAAAATTACAACAGCTAGAAAAGTAATGGGAATCATCTGGAGGAGTTTCCGCAGCAGAAAAGTAAACATCATGCTACAATTATGGAAGAGTCTAGTCCTACCAATAATTGAGTGTTGCTCATTACACACAAGCCCATACAGGAAACGAGTCATAACAAATATAGTGGACAAAGGACAAAGGACAAATGACTTTTACGTGTAAGATAGAGGACACGAAAGGTGAAGAATACTGGTCTCAACTGCAACCCCAAAAACTCGGCTCTCTGGAAAGAAGACGTGAGCGGTACACAATAAATACATATGGAAAATACTCGAGAGTTTTGTCCCTAATATTAGAAACGAAAGAGAAACGCATTCGAATGAGAAAGTAGGCAGATCCTCTACTGTCCCAGGAAGGGACATGGGGCCATGAAAACGAGGATGGAGAGTACCCTGAAAATACGAGGCCCAAAACTTCTTAATGTCCTTCCCAAAGAACTGAGGAACCTCCAGCACACTAACCTGAGTAATTTCAAGAACCATCTGGACAAGTCCCTGTGCAAAGTCCCTGACCAGCCATGCGTGGCTGGCTACGAGGGCAGGAAGAGATCGGAAAACAATTCCTCCTCCACCAAATCCAGCAAATGAGGCGGAATGCTGCAGAAGGGTCGACCGCAGCATGGTAAAGGTAAAAGATAAGGAATAGGCTACTCGAAAGATTAAAAATGATCTTCAGTAGCTTACTTCACTGGTACAGGAGTAAAGAAAGAGCAGTGAACATCGCAGTTCGAGTGATTGAAGAACAGGAAAACGAAAGAAAGTACACGGTGCTTGAACAACTTACGAGAGAACATCAAACTCTATTAAAGACTATCTGAAACGAAAAATTACCTATGCTTTCATACACAAAGTATATTATCATAAAACCTAAATAATGCGTCGACAAGCTGTTTTCCTTTAACGGCGTTCAAACCTGCGTCAGCGGTAATAGCAGAACACTCTATGCCATTAGCCATTAGGCCAACCAAACACCGTAGGAGGTTCCTGTTACAGGCGAGGCGAAAGTAATTCATGATAACAGTTGTTATAAATGAAATTTAACAACTATCGGTCGCTAAACCCATCGAAGTGTAACGTTAGCATAACAAAAAAAGCTATGTTTTTTTTTTAAACCACGGTCTTCTTATCTTTTAAAATTTGTTATATGTTACACATAATTATCATATATGCATAACATGTAAAACAATATATATATATATATATATATATATATATAAACTTAAAATCGTATAATCAAAATGGAGCGAATAAAAAAAAATTACAATTGTGAATTGACAATTTATAAAAATAATGCATTTTATATATATAATATATATATATATATATATATATATATATATATATATATATATATATATAAGCCTTATGAATTCTGAATTCGGAGTTGTTTCTTTAATTCATTATCGAAAGACATGAATTCAAATAATATTTTAGACAACTTTAATATGCCTGCTGGTATATATATATATTATATATATATATATAAAATTATATATATATATATATATATTCAGCAGTATTGGGGAATATGAACTTATGTATTTATATAATTCTTTTTTAAAAAACAGCCATATTGTTTGGGTTAATTAGGCAATAACTTAGGTCTGTGGTTACGTTTGGTTAAGTTTGTTCTGGTTCATCTTTATGTATTCATTTATGTATTGAAGCGAGTTCAAATTTGACCTTAAGAAGAAAGTACAGTTTCTTTACTCCGAAATTGGGAAGCAGACGCATAATCATATACTGGATATTGGTCGTTACTAATATACTTGTGTGTGTGTGTGTGTTTTCATCGGCACCTTACGGAACTGCGATAATAATCTTTAGGATACACACAAAGCTCATCGCGAGACGTACGTGCGTGTAGTGACATTAGCAGTGCCGCCATAGTTTCAAAATTTTTTTTTCCAATAAAAATCAGTAAATATCAAGAAAAAAGTAGGATATGATGAAGGTTAGGTTAGGTTTGATAGTTTTGTTAAGTTAATTAGGTTATTTATATTAAGTTAAATGTCGCTATCCAGATCTGAAAATATGAAACTGTCGCGATTTTGCAAGTTATCAAAAAGTCGGGGAGGGGGGATGGAAGTAGCAGTTTATGATTATTATTTTAAGAACAATTATCAGTCGACAAATACTAAAAAAAAAAAATGCTGCATGAATATTTTACCAATAAAATCGTACAAGAGATTTGCAGTCGAAAATGCAACTCTAAATGTAATGTGTATCTCAAATTTATGACTTCTCCTGTCAATGTTAAAGAAATCGCTCTAAATGCATGTTACCTTATTACGTTTTATTCAATATTCTCTCTCTCTCGGGAGTCAGATCCTAGGAATAGCTAATTAAGTATAAAGGATAGCTACTCTTTAGGTACAGAATGTTTATTTATTGAGATAAAACCAGTAAATGTAGTAAAATAACCTTTGGTTAAATAATAAATAAATATGCCTGCCTGTAGAAACAGTAGATGTAAATGTAGTAGGAGGTGCTGGTCTGGTCTGATCACAGAACGCTGTGAATCAAAACCTCCGAATAAGCCTACAAAGGAAGGTCATAAA
Organism: Bathynomus jamesi; assembly: GCA_023014485.1. Lineage (NCBI taxonomy): Eukaryota > Metazoa > Arthropoda > Malacostraca > Isopoda > Cirolanidae > Bathynomus > Bathynomus jamesi. The sequence continues at coordinate 37,686 of JAJOZX010006531.1, forward strand.
GGGGAGTTGGTTGGAGTGGAGTTGGGGATGATGATATTTCCTTCTGATCCTAAATGCATAGGAGGGGTTGGTTAGGTTTGGTATCAGAGCACTAGAAGATCTCAAATGATAGGTTTGTTTTCTTTTTTTACTTCTTAAAATTTTTATTTACGTTTTTCTAATAGATGAAAACTCTTGAGAGTCAAACCTCCGAACAGTTATATTAAATTATACACAGGCCTGCGAATGAGAACTTTGTAAAAGTTGTTTTCTTACTAATAACTGATTTTATATAATTCAACTACGCTAATTTCGAATAAGGTGTCCATTTCTTTAATATCACGTAAGGATTTTCTGCAAACTGAAAGGGAAAAAACAACAACATAAATAAATATTATTTATTTCAACTTACATTAGGTACCTATTTCGCTTTGTTATACTAATTACAAATGCAAACAACTTTAAAAAGAAAGAAGACTATTAACGTCAATTACATATTCATCTTCATTTGTCCCGAGTTTTCTTGTGAGATCTATGCCTTTTAGTCTCGAATGTACGCGCTGTTCCTTTTCTTTTATGTAATAATTCTAGAGTATCCCGTTTCAACATCCAGCAGTAATCAGCCATCATGCTGATGTCCCACCTTCCCTGATATCTCTTCTCCATTTCGTTGATGTCTTGGTGAAACCAAGCATTTATAAGCATTTATAGGCAGTAGTTTTTAATCAAAATTTAATGAAAATTACTTACATATGTAATATGACATTTTGTGAAAAATCTGTACGTGATGACGAAAAATTAATATTATTTTCGGAATCAGCGTGCAAAAGTTACTATACAAATGCTAAAATATTTCCTACAACAAAACCATCGCAGGCCTGTGATTTTGGGAAGCCAATACTCTCCTCTCCCCTTGTTCTTTCTTTCTTTTGCTCCTTCCTTTTTAATAATTATTAAAAGGGGGCTGCTTGAGGGAGGGCCAACTAGGATAGAGCAGAACTACGAGTAATACTGTTCCCTTTGCCAATAACTGTAGTAGGAGACGCTGGTCTGATCTGGTTTCAGAGCACTGGTTGTTCTCAGATCCCCAATGGTAGAGAAGGGAAGCTTGATGAGATCTCTCGGGAGTCAAACCTCCAGATATACGTTTTCAATTTCAGGGATGCTACTTGGGTACACAGTGTAGGATTGTTACTACATTTTAGGAAAATCGCGGTATATTTAACTTGGCTCGCTAGAGTAATTTTTAGTTTTATATAGAAGTAGTGATGTTTCCTTTTGCAATAACTGTATTAGGAGGCGCTGGGTTGGTCTGGTTTCAGAGCAGTAGTGGTTCTCAGATGATGGGAAGCTTGATCACTGCTCTCGGGCGTCAAAAACTCCGAATATACATATTCATCTCCAGGGATGGTACTTAGCTAGAGTAGAATTTTAGTTTTAAATGTGTGTAAAGAATTTCGTAAACAAAAAAAAAAAAAAAGCGCAAAATGCTACATTGGTGTGTGCTAACTAGCTGGTGGTGCCTCTGGATCAGTGCTCCCCTTATCTAAGTAATTCCAGTGGGAAAGATGGCAATGTAAATAGTAAATTTTTAAAAGCAAGTCTCTCGGCAAAATGGCTTCGACACTCAACGGATAAATGCGACGATGAAATGATAACTTCTTGTACATAACAAACAAAAAATTGCGTAAATAAGATTAAATAGTTTAGTGTTTCAAGATATCCTTTACCTCCCACTGCCCTCTAATGTGTAATTGGATACACGAGATAAGTGTACGCATGGTGTGAATGAACTCTGAAGCTGTTCTTTTCATTATACTTTTCTTTACTTTCTCATAAATCTTCTTTCACAACTATTTTCCGTCAGCAGTGGCTGGCGGAGGAGGAAGAGAGCCTTGTCTGTTCTATACTTTGCTACAACTACTATTCCTGTATGAAAGTGTTTTACACGTCTATAACTATAAGTGTAAACATGTTATACCATGCTTACACTTAAGACGTGTAAAGCTTTCTCATTATTCCTTATTCTCACTTGCTTTTCCTATTTTTCCATTACTTTCTTAGGCTAGCCTAAAGTGGATTTTAGGGTTTTTGTTAGCCTCTTTCTTTCTCTCTCTCTTTCTCTCTCTCTTTCTCTCTCCAGCGAACCGTGTCAGATCTAATATCGAGAGCAGATAACCATTAGAAAAATTTTGGTTTGACAACAGATTTAATGAGAATTTTTCTTTTAAGTAAAATTTACGAGGGCAAAATTGTGTGCAGTCAACAGATTAATTTTTATTTATCATTCTCCTAATTCCATTTTATGCTTGTACACACACACACACACACACACACACACACACATATAATATATATATATATAATTGTTATACACATAAATTATAAATTAGTCTCCCTTTGTTTAAAGAAAACGGGAGATTCTTATAATAAATTATCGGTTTTCAAAGATACTGTATATATACTATATATATACAGTATATATATATTTTTTTTTATTTTTCCTTATATTGCACGTTATTTATATAATAATTCAGTTATATATATATATATATATATATATGAAAAATTATTTCACGAAAGTGACACGTGAAAAATATTTATGATGAATAAAACCACGAAGGGAAAAGAAACACAAAGGGGTGCTCAAGCGCTTTCGTGTATATATATATATATATATATATATATATATATATCCCCGCAAGGGGGTTCTAACCTCGTGCTCTTGAGTGCTCTTTGTGCTCGTTTGTACGTGCTTGTTCCTGGAGGTTTCACGTGCGCTCTCCCGGCCCTAGCACCCAAGGATGATGGGGCTCGACCCTGCAGTCCTTGTCATCCTTGGTCTTTTTCCACTTCGACTGTCCCCTCCACCCTTTCTTTTTTCCTCTGTCTTTCCTCTCACTTTTTCTTTGTTTTTCCGCCGAGATATGCCCTTTTAAATAGAGGCGAATCGGTTCTTCCCGAACTTAAAAAAAAAAAATATATATATATATATATATATACTGTTTACTCATACAAAATATTAAGACACGATCACGTGATCTTACAAGCGTGACGTAGTAATATTTTCTCATTATTTCTAATTTCGAAAATGTTTTTCCCTCCAAGGAGAAGTAAGGTTCTTGGTCCCCGTTGGCAAAGACTTAGAGGGCCAAGTCGCATAAAAAATGTTTATTTATTTATTCAATTTTTCAAGGTGTGGTTTGCGAAGGTGTGGCATGGTTAAATCAGTAGATATATATTAAAAATAAATACTTTTTTTTATCTTTCTGCACACACAAACACACACACACACAAAGAAGGAGAAACAAGAAGAGTTTCGTATTTAAAAAGGGGAATGGCAAAAACCTTTAAAATTTAATGAATGAAAAATAGATCTATAAATAACAGTAACCTTGAAAAGGATCTCGGTGTGTGTGTATTTGAGAGCCGTAAGAAAAAAGATGGAGTGTAGCACACCTAATAAAACTGATCCTAAGCTGATTAAGAAGATTCGAATCCTTGCCATTCTCTGTCGCTTTATCCTGTGAGTTTATTTGGTAAAATATGCCATCTTAGCAGCTTATAAAGAAGTCATCTTAAGAGCTTAGAAATAAAATATATTCTAAATAATATTCAGCTTTGCTCCTCTCTATTTTATTCTTAAAATTGTAAAGCTGTTTTCGGTCACTTGGATCTAAACCTGAGCTTGATTTATTCATAGCTTTTTCTTTTTGCATTTGTATATAAAGTTTTTCTTTTTAGGAAAATTTGAGACTAATTGCGAAGGATTTTCTTACGCATTGTAAGTGGTAGGCAGCATTTATTGACAATAAAATCGTGTTATACTGAGGATTATATACGCAACACTTAACAAAATGGCTATAATCTTATTTAGAGATCGTGTAAAAGGTGTGAAATTTTATGTTTTAAGTTTTTCAAAGATTTTTCTATAGCTTTATAACCGAAGTTAATGTTTATAAACAACTTAATTCATCGTAATATCCTCATCCGGTATAGAAATTCTGCATCAAGGAAACCATTTTATGTCGCTCTAAAGCCCAAAATTGAGAAGAAAGCCTTTCTCAATCCTCGATTAGCTCTGAAATGAAGGGTAACAAAAGAAATAATTAAATTTAATAGGAAGCTCATGACTTTATTGTGGCTGATTCGATTATAATGAAGTAAATAAAACATTTAAATTTGAGAATGCGCCACGAGCCTCGAACGGCGCTTTGTTGACAGTTTGGGCTTTGATCAGCTCTGATTGTCCGCCTTAGGCAAGCGTCTCTGTAAAGCCGCGTCGATTGTTAGTTTTAAACTTGGGTACGGTAATTACAGCGTCAGAAGCCGTAAATCTTGGCTAATCAGATGCCTTCCTTTAGATGTTCAACAAGAGAACCTTTTTTATTTTGTTTTATTAATTCCTTTTTAATGGGAAAGGCATTGCGCATATCGTTATTTTATTTATTTTGCTTCTATGGATAATACTTATTACGTATAGAATGTATTTAATCGTAAACAATGCGTTTGTTTGGTTTGCCGGCTAAGTATACACACGTACACACATAAATAAATAAATAAATATATATACACACCCACGCCATGTATATACGTACATAGGCTCTACATGCATGCATTGTGAAATAAATGTCTGTACGCTGGACAGGACTTAATTTACAACACCGTATGTGTGATGAATTAAACATTAAAACTAAATATAATAATAAAAGGCAGGAGAGATGTGGCGCTTTTATTGTTGCCAAGGGATTGTGTGACTCCAAAAACAGGATGAGTGAGAGCGCATTCGGCAATAAAAGAATATAAATCATAGCCTAAAGAAGTAATGATAAAGTACAATAAATTGTGGAATTATTAATAGTCCTCATGTGGGAGTAAACACAAAGTCCAAAAAAGGATAGTAGGACCATGCAGACACACGCAGATAGACAGCCATCTTGAACTAACTTACTTCGTTCCTATAAATTTACATATATTCTCTATAGTGTGGACATAAATTTTAATTAAAATTATTTGTTGTTATAATATTATTTATCCTCCTTAAAATGACTTTGCTTCTTGTGTCAAAATAAAAAAAAGTCAATGAACGCACGAGACGTTATCAATTTTAGACTCTACAAAATCTTTGAGAATCTGAAAATACGGACGAGTCTTTGAAAAAAAAAAAAAGATAATTGTATATAACTCAATTTTAAAGTTATATTAATATTATCTATTTTTATATTTAAAAGTCACACATTAATAAAGATTTTAAATTAGTTAGCGATTATTTAATTAATTATTTCTTAAGAAAAAGATATTTATTATAGAAATGCTTGCGTTGAATCGCCATTTTAAAATAAATGTTAATTCTATGTTAAATTAATATATTTTATCAAGATTAGAAGCAATTATTTTAAGAAAATTTGCAGGAAATTAACACACGCGCGCACACACACACAACACACATATATATATATATATATATATATATATATATATATATATAAAGGGTGTTCGGAAAGTCACTGTGCACTTATATTTATTTAATAGCATACAATAGTATAACATTGCATATATGATAGAGGTTATGGATGGGACCATCAGAACTTATAAAAGGTGTTGAAAACTAAAAAAAAATAATAAAATAATAAAAAAATAATATAAAAAATATAAATATAAAAATATAAAAATATAAAAAAACATTAATTATATAAGTGCACAGTGACTTTCCGAACACCCTGTGTATATATATGGTAATAAAATGAGTGTGCAAATTGGATGGATGTTGATGGTGTATCGTTGTTTTATCATATAAGTACATTTGGGAAAGACAACATAGAATTCCCCCTCGTCCAGTCTCTGAAAATCAACCCTAACTCCCGACAAGCGTTTATGGTTTATTTAAAGTTAATAAGTTTATGGTGGTTGATTTTCTTTTCCTTTTAGTTGTGTGTGTGTGTGTGTGTGTGTGTGTGTGTGTGTGTGTTGGAGAGGGGAAGTGTAGCGTTCGAATGGATGCAGTGGAAGAATGATTCTGGTCTGTACTTATGCAGTCATCGTGCAAGAATTTTTTTGTTACCCTGATGTTTCTCTCTCCTCTCTCTCTCACACACTATATATATATATATATATATATATATATATATATATATATATATATGATGAAATAACCACGAAGGAAAAAGGAAACACAGAATGGTGCTCAAGCGCTTTCGTCTAATGACATCCTCAGGAACACTGAGAAAGCGCTTGAGCACCATTCTGCGTTTCCTTTTCCTTCGTGGTTATTTTCATCATAAATATTATTCACGTGTTACTTTCAGACACCTATTTCTTTTTTAACCAACAACTTTATCAACAAACCGACTCACTAGCTATGGGATCCCCCTTAAGTGCCACTTTAGCCAACATCTTCCTCAGCCATCATGAAAATAACTGGTTACTCCATTGCCCCACCCATTACACACACCACCTATATAAAAGATACGTTGATGACACCTTTCTCCTTTTTCACAATGCCAACCACGCCCCCCTTTTCTTGACTACCTTAATCCAATAATGATAATGAATCCAATAACACCCTACCCTTCCTAGATATTAGAATAACAAAACAAAACAACAAATTCAGCACCTCCCTATATCGAAAACCTACATACACAGGCCTAGGTACTAATTACCTAAGCCACACCCCTTCGCTATATAAAATAAACAGTATCAAAATTTTAATCCACCGCGCCTATCATCTCTGCTCTTCGTACTTATCCTTCCACCATGAAATAGAATTCATTCATAATTTTAGCATTAACAACTCCTTCCCAAAACATCTGTTACAATTTTTAACCAGAAACTTTCTTAATAATATTATGACCCCCCCCCCTTAAAGTTCCACCGTTATAAAAGACATACAATATTTTTCATTTCCCTATTACGACCACATCAGCCACAAAATACTTTCAGAACTCCGTCTCCTACTCGCCCGCTTTATCCCCAAATTAAATTTAATTTTCTCTTCACCAACAATAATAGTATCAAATCATACCTTAACCATAAAGAAAAAACACCCCAGCCACTTGCTTCGTCCACTATCTACGCTTTTAATTGTGTTCGCTGCAAAGCGAACTATATTGGCAGTACCATCCGCCAATATCAAACAAGAGTGGACGAGCATCGTGGTATTTCTACCAGAACTTCGCAGCCCTTGAACAGGGCAATAAGGGATCATTGCCACCTTCACAACCACCCGCTACTTTCCTCTAATTTCAAAATTGTTAATTCAGCCAACCAACTAATCAACCTCCGTATTCTTGAGTCCCTTTATATACTCAGTATTCAAACAACCCTTTAACGACTACAGTTCCGCTTTCAACCTAAACATCACCAAATAAACTCTCATACTGAAAAGAAATCAACCATCACTCCGCTTGTCTCCATTCTTTCCAATATGGATTTTTCCAACAAGCAACCATTCCCAATCCTCTGTACAATTAATCCCTCACTACGTTAACAATTTGGTAAGACCCTCCTCAATTTTGATTCATTTTTTAACTGTTTTATATTTTGCTTAGTATCCACACTTCTATACTTTATATCATTTCATCTTTGATTTTAATTTAATGTTTACTGCAATTACAGTATTAATTCTCGCACGTTCTTTTTAATATATTGTATGTTTTTGTTCATTATATTTATTTATTTTTATTTGATTTTAAACTTTTTAGCACTGATGATGGAAATTGAATCTTTCCGAAACGTCTGTAAATAAACGTACGATCTTTTCGTCCTCCTATTCCTCGCTAAGCTACGTTTCCCTAAAAACAAACCATGAGGGGTCGCACAGACTTGAAAAATCCTGGAAAATTTGGGGAAAACTTTCTTGTTCTGGAAAGTCCTAGAAATGTCTTGGGAAATGGTCAAAAGTAAAACAGTCTTGGAATTTTGTCGGAGGCAGCTATGTCATGTGGCAGAATTTCAGTATTAACACTACAGCAATCTTCTAGTTGTGACGTAAAAGATGTCCAACATGTCCAAGTTTGGTTTGTGTTAGGTTAGGTTAGTTCTTTTATCTCTAGGTCGGATTATTAGGTTTTGTCTGTAAACAAACAAAGCTGCTCCAACAAAGGGGAGGGAGGGGGTAGGGTTTCAGGAATTTTAAGATTGCAGGCACCAACATTTGTGATAGGCTATTTGCTTCACTTATCATTTTTCCAGCAAGTTGTGCTGCCCCTTGCTACTAGAGCTGTATAGTATTAATAGTTAGTCAAATAGTTAGTCCTACATAATTCCTTAGATAACCTTACCATTTTTATCGTGTTGATACGTATCATTATTATTATTATTAGCCTATAGCTTTTGGCAGTTTGTGTTGATACAACTTTTGGCCTTTATCTTTGTCAATGGTAAAGAATTAAGTCATGGAAACTGAATTACAGATTTGTATAGTAACGCTGATATATATATATGTGTGTGTGTGTGTGTGTGTGTGTGTGTGTGTGTGTGTGTTTTAATGATATTAATTATTTGTTGTAAATATTTAATAGAATGAATTCCGACAACCTTACGCAAGAATAAGTTTGACAGGCAAACAATGCTGAGAGATGTTAAGCCTTTTAAAATACAAAAATAAACAGAATAAAAAAATAAAGTAATTTTACAAATCATCGCTTATAATTAAAATTTAATATTTAATTACGAGGATCTAAATTCATACATTAGATAATATAAAAGGATTTAATATGATATTTGGTAGGCTGATTTCATTACATAAAGAATTATCTCCTATAATTGGAATGGAGACACTGCTCAGAATCCCCTCCCCACATATAATGCACGAGTCCCGTACTGGCCTTGACTTTTTGACCTACAGTTACCAAAGGTCGAGGTCACTGCTGGAAGTCCCCTCTGTCACGTGACTCTGGTTGGTAGTACGGAGGTAAAATGACGCAGTTAATAACTATACTCTCGCCAAAATTAGATATGCTCTGCCTTGATGTGGTTTCAGTCTCAATACTTCTGCCAAGCTTTCAAGTCTTTCTACCCGCATGGTACGAGTGAGTGAGTACATTTTTTTGTAGCTGAACTTACCTTGCGCAAAACTCTGCATGACATACCACTGTGACCTTGACCTTTGAACTACAATGACCGAAAAGAAATGGTTTTTCTTTGGCTAAGACCTCAAGCAATCTGCCAAGTTTGGTTGAAATCGACCCTCTCATATTTTAGTTATTCTGTTCACACACACACACACACACACACACACACACACACACATGGTTGCAATACCTCCTTTTGTTTATCAGATTCTTCGAGTTTTGTAGCCCAAGAACCATAGACACACGTTATGGATAAAACAAAATCTACAAGTAAATCTAGTCCCTCTATTATTCTACAAAGCTTCATACACTTTTGTGAAAGTCATAAAAGCCAGTCGGTTAATAAATTTACAAAATAATACAGCCATCAAAATTTTGAAGTTTACACCGGGAGCCAGCGGATCAAAATTTATGAAGTTGCATTTAAAATCTAATATCTCATTGTATTCTTTTATTTAAAGTTTCTTCACTGTATAAAGTATACAGGGTGAGGATTCCGATGTATCGTAGTATCATTAGTTAATTCATTTCCATGTTCAGCTACGTGCAACAACAACAACGTGCAACAACATTTCCTTATGTACTTCCTTATCAATTTAATCAGCGTTTCTTTCCCCTTTTTAATATTTAAGTTTGATCTCAACTTCACTTGAACGTTTTCCGCAAACTTATAATCCGCAGTATCATGACTATCGAGGACATTCACCAATGTAATAATGCCTCACTGTATTTCAGCTACACTAGCTAGAAAACTCATAAAATATACTTCACTATAACTGCGGTTCTTCAAGTTTAACCCTTCAAAGACCCTGAATTACGGACTTTCTACTCTTTAGCTCGTCAACTGTCAACAGATGGGAACTCACTAACACAACGTTACAATCTTTATCTTTTAATATACCTGACTAGCTTACCTTTCATAACAGAGAGCATGTGTTACTCTGCTGTTGCGATAGAATAATAAATTCTCTCTTTTTTTTTTTGTTATGGTGCACCTTTTAAAATGTCAAAGTAACCTTAGTTTGCTGTTTCTTAATGTCATCCTTCACAGTGGATATTTCAAACTTACAAAGTATTGCTATGTGACCTATGCAATGGCACGTGATATTCTTTCGTCAGACTTGCCTTTATTCTTTTCCTTTTGAACTGCCATCTCATTCGACTTTTTCCTTGTTTATTTCCATTTCGTACAATGCATACTCTTAAGAATATGTCAGCTACCTTCAATATAGCATCAACTTCCATCTAATAATGGTCCCTCTCGAGTAAACTTGTGACCAGCGGGAAGATTCTAAACTTCCTAAATATTGTTCCTTATGTACAGGTTGTAATCCGAAGGTCTTTAGCAAAACAAATATTCAGAACTGAAACTGCCATTACCATACCAGTTTTGAAAAGGCACTCCAACGTTTTTCATCTTGTTTCACTAGGCGCATGAAATCATAATATCTTTAACAGCCGCAATCAGACGGTGAATACTTTATGTTCTTGTAAAGCATTACATAAATACGAACCATGTTCACATTCACCTTCAGGTGAACATGTTTCATTGTTAGAGAAATATGCTTCAAATTTTCTATAAGCAAATAACTCAAAAACAAAATAAATATAATAATAATAATAATAATAATATACTTTTTATCAGTATGTTAGGTACTGATGCAGAGTATATTATTACTGTTAGTCCTACTCATCATTGATGTTTGTGACTACGTTTGTTTACTTAATAGTTTGAATTTTGAAACTGTTAAGAGCACTATTAATTTCTGCGCCTCTCACCCAACCTTTCATATTTATCTGACTCCCTCTTTTCACACCTCCAACATAGTGCTCTAACCCCTTCCTTGGATATCCTAAACCTACAGTTTCCATTTCAAGGTATAAGTCAGATTTCTTTGAATCTAACAGCAAAATATCCAACTTATCAGGCCCGTTAAAGAAGTTTCAATTCCTGCCATTTTGTATCCAACCTGTTTTCCAATGCAATAAGAACTAAATAGAAAATATTTTTCAAAAGTTATCATTGCCTGCCGAAATTATATATTTTCCGTAGTTACAGCAACGAAGCCCCACCAAATACTTTTGCAGTTAACCCGAACAGTCCTCCCCGGTATTTGCACTGAAATTACTTACTTACTGGGAAATAGTTAACGTCTGTAGGACCTGCTGAAGGAAAGGCAAACATTTTGACCAACCAAATTCTCGAAACGTCTCGAAACAAACATTTCTCGGCTGCAAAATTTTTCGACCAAAATATTTGGACTTCCCCCCAAAACGACAACGAAACAAAATTATCTAACTTAGTCTAACCAAATTTGATGTAGCCTAACCTAACGGGAATAATCTAATTTAGTTTAAGCTAACTTAACCTAACATAACTTTACCTAACTTAACGGAATTATTACACTTTTAACGTCAGAACAAAAAATAGATGAACTTTTTTTGACCAAAATGATATGAACAAAGATTACCTTCAAATTTTATTGGCTACGAAATTTATGATGCTGTCTTTGATGGCTAGGTGTAGTTTAGATAGATCAGGTTAGGCAAATTTGGATTAGGTTAAGTTAGGTTATGCTCGATTAGGTTGCGCCAAGTTAGGTTAAATTAAATTAGGCTTTTTTTGTCTGGTCAAAATGAGTTAAATTAAATTGAGTTAAATTTTTTCAACGTCTTGAGGATTTTGGTCCGTTGTTCCAAAAAATTTGGAAGCTGTCCTTTATTATTCATTTTAAATAGTTAATTACGAGACACAAAATTCACACAGTAGGTAAAGTTTAGTTCTTTAACCCTTTAGCGTACAATGTTAACTACTAATTTTGTTCTGGCTAACCCCAAATAATTTTATTTAATCTCGGAAAAGGCCTCTTTCGCAGTAAAGATTTGCTAGGTTGTTTGAGATAAGAAGTGCGTTTCTTTACTTTTAATTAGCAATTTTAAATATATTATAAATATATATTATAAATAAAATTAGCTAATCTGAACTCAGTGACACAAAATGTATTGATATTAGCTTAATAAAGTTAGGAAAGGAATATTGTACGTTAAATCAAATGCAGGATGGCTTTTTATCTTTTTCAAAATTGTCGATAAAGATTTCAATTTATTTTCATCCATATCATCTTTGTAAAAAAAAAAAAAAAGCTTGGAAAAATCAGGTTAGGTTATACCTACTTAGATTAAGTTAGGTTAAATTATGCCAGATTAGGTAACGTTGGGTTAGATCAAATTTGGTTAGGTTAAATGAAATTTAGTTTGCTTAGATCTTGTTAGGTGAGGTTAGATAAAATCTGGTTAGGTTAGATTAGATAGTTTTCTGTTTCGTCATCTTTGGAAATCCAAATGTTTTCGACAAAACAAATTTTCTTCGAGATAAAATATCTACAGATCTACGGAAGCTAAGGCTAACAAAGACCCTAAAATCCACTCTAAGGTTAACCCGAGAGAAAGAAGGGAGTAGGGGTTAAAAGAAGAGAATAAGGGGTTAAGTAAGTAGCAAAACCGATCATTCGTAGGTTAACATTCATTCAGAAAAAGAGAGAGAAAGATTCACCATCATCATCCGCCGGCCACTGCCGACAAGTCGGAAAAATAGTCGAAGAGAATAGGAAAGGGGTGAAAGATGAAAAGAAGTAAAATAAGAACGTTTACAAACCATGCAAACACAGTCTTAACTCAAAGAAACACTGTCATACCATGCAAACTACAGACATGCAGGTAAAGAGAGGATGAGAAGAGTATAACAAAAGGTGGGTTAGTTTACGCTACGAGCTACATCTAAGTTCGTGTTAGTCTAATTTTTTTTATAATATAAATGTTTCGAAAATTTTGTCCGTCGATTAAAAGATTTGTTTGTTTTTCAAAAGTCTTGACCACGACTTAAGAAGAGTAAACTATAAAAGTTTTTATGCAAGAGCTATTGCTAAATGTATAGTCATTTTATGAAAATAAAAACCCACTCTAATAGAGAGAGTTTATTTCCACGACAGTTTCGACGCCCACTGGCATCCTCCTCGGGTGGATACAAAAACACGAATTAGAGTGGGTTTTTATTTTCATATTTTGACCTTCACGTAGAAAAAAGTGAAGTTTTTTGCATTTATTATAGTCATTTACATAAATTAATTAGCAAAGAAAAATTTAATTGGTCTATTTTCAATCTTTCATCTACTCAACCGGTCAACTTTGGAACAATCTTCCTCAATCCGTCTTTCCCCCTGTCTATGACCTCCACTCTTTCAAACGTAGAATGTCCAGGCATCTGGAAAACCCTGGACCTTGATTTTGGCTCTCTTCTTCCTCTTTCGGGTGGAGGGGGCGTTTTTGTGGGCATTCGCCCTTGGCCCCTCCTTCCTGCATAAGAGAAAATGCATAACAAGTTCAAAGATTAGTACGGCACTTTATTGACCTAAGCTTATTAAATCAGCATTCTCATCCAGTTTATTGTTTGACCTTGAACTGAATTGAATTGAATAACCTTTATTATTAATAAAATAAATACAGTATATTGCATTACAGTACAGTAGAGTACATTACAGTAATTTACAGTGACATAAGTCATTGTGAAACTGGACTATTTTTTTATTTAATTTGACCATTATGCTTTAGGCTTTACTGGGCTCTTCTTGCATGTTTCATCTGGAACAGTTTCATGTAGACCCCTATATCTATACTCATCTTAGTAAGTTGCCCCAGAATATTGTCGTCAAATATAAAAGACAGACCCACACCTCACCCCCATTCTGTCACTATGACGTCACACACTCGTACAGAAAAATTATATGACTTGGTCTAACCTAGTGTGTCTCAGCCGGATTTGTCCAACGACCCCGTGTCAGGGTCTTAGGTCGGCGCGACCCCTTATCATCTCTAGAGGGGTAAACGAACTCACGAAACGGGGTTGTTTTTGTTTTTATGTTTACAAATCACTACTACAGGGGTAAATTACGACCCCCACCCCCCGGGTGGTCGCGACCCACCGTTTGAGAAACACTGGACTCTAATCTATCTGAAATATAATAAGCTAATGTAATCTAACTATATTTACTTACGTAACTTAAGCTTATTTAATGTAATCTAACATAATCTGACAACCTTACTTAATGAAATCAAACCTAACTTACTATAACCTAATCTGCCCTAGCATTGAATAATGGTCTAATTAGACATTCCCTTGTAACTTAGCCAGGCTTTATAGCGTATACAAAACTAATACACTCAAAAGAACAAAATTTGTTTCCATGTGATCATATGTATGCAATGGCCAAATACTCATTTGGTCAACACTATAATAAACTAACTTAACCTCACCTAAATTACTCTAACCCAAAATACCTTGTCAACTAAATGTCATGATGAAAGAATGAAGTTAGCTCGCGTGTAGTATGTGTACGTGACATTATGCATGTAAGTTTTATGTGAGCTGATGTCATGCAAGCGGGCCTATTTAGTCACGCTGGTATTCTGTAGTAGCTTGAAAGGAATTCATATATCTACATATAACGTAAAGATCGACGCTTGTATAGGAGATATTCCGCGCAAGACGAGAGAGAGAGAACGAAACAAATGAAAAAATGAGGTAACCACCCGGGAATCGAACCCGGGATCTTCCGATTGCCGGTCAGATGCGATACCATTACACCATGGGCCTCACTCTTCCAAATGCCGTAATTCTTCTACATACTCGCAGAAACCAATGCCCCAAGGGGGCACCTCCCGCATGCCGTAACATTATATATATTCAACTGCAAAGAACACGCAGTATAAATAACGTAAAGAACGACGCTTGTATAGGAGATATTCCGCGCAAGACGAGAGAGAGAGAACGAAACAAATGAAAAAATTTATACTGCGTGTTCTTTGCAGTTGAATGTATATAATGTTACGGCATGCGGGAGGTGCCCCCTTGGGGCATTGGTTTCTGCGAGTATGTAGAAGAATTACGGCATTTGGAAGAGTGAGGCCCATGGTGTAATGGTATCGCATCTGACCGGCAATCGGAAGATCCCGGGTTCGATTCCCGGGTGGTTACTTCATTTTTTCATTTGTTTCGTTCTCTCTCTCTCGTCTTGCGCGGAATATCTCCTATACAAGCGTCGTTCTTTACGTTATTTATACTGCGTGTTCTTTGCAGTTGAATGTATATCTACATATATCTATAATCTACAATTAATTGTTTTATTCTATTAATATTTTTGGTATTAATGTTTTTACAGGTCAATTCTTCAGATTTCCTTATAAGGATAGTCAAAGTTCTGTATATATATATATATATATATATATATATATATATATATATATAGAGAGAGAGAGAGAGAGGAGAGAGAGAGAGAGAGAGAGAGAGAGAGAGAGAGTCCAATTGTGATAACGTAATTTTGATGTGTTTTTTGCCTTCATTTTATTTACAATAAATTTCTATGTTTCGTAGAAATTAGTGTTTTTGTTTCTTCGTGTGCGCAAAAGGAAACGGAAGTAGATAATAGAATCGTTTCACTCTTTGAATATATAATATTTACAAAGGAAATAAGGTACCCTCAGTTACTACGAAAACCCAAATTCATGCCTTAAGTAAGGAAAGGCTTTCCCAACAGCCATAAGCGCAAAACTGAGGGTTTCAAAAGCCGCTGTTCAAAGAATTATTGCTAATGCTTACCGACTTTGGGCATTATGGCAGCCGTAAAAATCTGGAAGGCTCAAGAAGATTGATGAAAGAGTTAGGAGTGTCATCGCAATAATCTCTCTGAAATATTGCCGGAAGTCCTCCAGTCAGATTCGTGCAGAGGTTAAGAAACACCACGGTATTTCCTTAACATCACGTCTTGTGAGATTTGTATTAGTGAAGAAGAATCTGCAGGGTCAAACTACGCGACATAAACAGGTCATTTCAGACAAAAATAGGAAGGAAGAACGCTTAATATGAGCCAAGGAACAAAGAAACTGGACATTTAAGCAGTGGTTCAGAGTTTTGTGGACAGATGAATCGAGGGTTAATGATTGAGAAACGATGGTCAAGTGTTTGTCCGCTATCGTTCAGGGAAAGATTCCATCCAGATTGTATTAAGACAGCAAGAGGCAGAGGACGATAAATTATGCTGTGAGTCTCTTTTCCATCTGACGGCCCAGAACTGACTTGCTGCATGTGGGGAACTACGGATCGCTTTTAGTATACTGAAAATCTTGAAGAACCCATGCCACCTGCTGTTCTTCACTTACCGGCCAGTGGATCTTTCAGTAGGATAACGACCCTAAACCCTCCTCCTTACATGCAAAAAAGGTTGGACTCTGCAATATTGTTCTTGAAATCCTGCTGTGTCCTTCACAATCCTCGTATCTGAGCCTTAATTCTAGAGCATTTACGGGAAGATATAGATAAGGCCATCAAAGAACAAAAGCCATCGAATATCGAAAATCTATGGTACTGTAAATAAGCGGATAAAAATAGGAGCCAGTTCTTGTCCAAAGATATTGAGCCATGGAGGAATCTATGTCTCACCGTTGTACAGCGAATGTCAGGTCCAGAGGAGGTCCGACGAAGCATTATATGGACTACTCGTATGTATAGTATAATTTCATATGCTGCTGTCATACTGTAAATTCATTTACACGCCTCTCTGCAAATGTAGAAATGTAGAAATACAAACTATAGTTTGGGTAGCTTAAATTTTTTCCATATACAGTAGACCCTCTTTATTTCACGGTCCGATATTTCGCGTTCTTTATTTCACGATACCCTAAATTACTCCCATTTTTCGCGATAATTCTTGGTCCCAATCTCGCGAATTAACGAGTCTTTTATATATATATATATATATATATATATAAAAGACTCGTATATTATATATATATATATATATATATATATACACACACACACGGAAATGCGTTTTAGAGAGATGTCTAATTGAATATAGTTCAGTAATTGTAATAGATTTACCACAACGCAGTAAAGTGAAGAATCTCTAAATTTTTGTTAAATTAATCTTACTTTTTGTATTTAGTCTCAATCACATTAAAAGAAGTTGTATTTACTTCTCATAAAAAGTGTGACCTCCATAATCACCATAATATAAACAATATACCATCGAACGATAGACCGAATTCTTTCAGAATAAGTTGTATTATTTTCAAAAGCCATTTTGTTATGAACAATGTGACTTGCGTATGAACATTTCAAATAGGCTGAAATATAAAAACTTTCAATACCTTTATAAGTTTAATAATTAATAATGATAATGATAACGTTTGAGGGTGTTTAACCTCTCTCGTATAATGTCAAAGTTCATGTGACGGAGGGGACCTACAGCTTTACGTGGACCTGAATTATCGAGAGGGGATGGTCAGCCATTCAACTACTGAATATAACCAAAGTCGCTTAACTTCGCTGATCCAACGGGAAGCGGTAGTTCGACGTAGACACCACGTAGCCCGTTGTGTGAATACGTTTTCATATCAAAATATTTCTAATGTTTTGATTAGCGAGAATGACCTAGTATTTAAAGTACTCTGAGAGACACTTTATCATTCTGAAATAGATCAACAGGTTTTTAGGGTAAAAAAGTTAATTTAGTGAGGTAAAGTTAATTTAGTGAGGTAAAGTTAATTTAGTGAGGTAAATAATAATGATTGGGGGTTGTTCAGTCGTCTTCGTGACACCTAAAGTCATATGACAGAGGGACCCATAATTTTTCCGTGGGATAAGAGCCACTACCGTACCAAGGACAACCTTAATCGCCGAAATCTGAAGTCCGAGCAGAGACTCGAACCCAGTACCTTCGGATTAATAGCCAGGCGCTTTTACCACTCGGCTACCTCGTTAAGCGTTAATGAGATATGGGAAAAATCAAAGAAAGGCCGTGATGAATTATCTTTTGAAGCACCATTTAACTTACGAGAATAGCTATTACATACTTTATTTATCATGCCCCAGAAAATAGATTGCGCTCGCGCACACACACACGCACACACACACACACACACACACACACACACAATTTTAATAATTTAATTAAAAAATAGTGAGTCGAGGACTTTGTTTCTGAAATACCAAAACTTCCTCCATTATTTTTGAAGATTAAAATCCGTTAACGAATAATTTTATTTTTCTTCATTAACTCGTTCATATTCTCGGTCAAATATGAAAATCTTTGTCTGTGCCAAAAATTGTGCTTTCTCGGAACTTGTCCCATTTATCGATGGCCTCTCACCGGCACAAAAGTCCCTTTTTGTGGGTTACCACATTTTTCGTTCTGCTTCCAGCGCTCAATTCTGCCGCGGACCGATTGCTCCGTGTTCGTTTTTAGCATCGAAAATCGGTGAACACGTTTATGTTTTATTTTTCCCAAGCCAGTGGTAGGGGGGGGGCAGTAGTAAGCCCGCTGCACGTAATGTACAGTGTGACCGAAAAAGTCAGGATACATAGGGAAATTGATTGTTTGGACGACGAGGTTCTGTTTAATGGCCTCCTAGGTTACCAGATCTAACGCCCCTTGATTTTTTTTTAGTGGCATCATTTGTAATCCGTCGCTTACAGTGATCGTCCCCTGTCCTTGGGAAAACTAGAAATTCGAATAACGTCTGAATATTCCGATTTCTTCTGTTATATTGAGACGTGTAAACGTCACTCACAAAAAGAACTGAGAAGTGTATCGAGGTTAATGGGTATTAATTTGAGCATTTATTATAAAAAGCAACATAATGCATGAAACAGACTATTTCCCCTATGTGACCTGACTTTTGGGGCCACCCTGTATATGGTTCGACTCGGTTCTCCTTTTAAAGGAGACTTATTTTTACCGCTCGCTGGCGTTACGTTACCGCCCGTAAAAACGAAACAACCAACCAACCAACTTTTGTTTTAACAAGGAAAGGTCGCGAAAGCTTTCATCGTTTCTTACCTCACGATTCTCGACTGGTGACGCCTTGGAAAGCAGAAGCGCTTTGGTCTATAGGCGAGTTAGTTAGAACGGTTCTCTGCTTTTTACAGTGGTCGGCGTCTCGAAAAAGAACCCCAAATGACTGGGTAGGACTTTGCTCTAAGGACAGTCTCACCCTGGAGGAAAGTACGTAGAGATTACTGGCCTACCCACTATAATTCTGAGAACGGAGTTTACTACTTGTTTTCGGACTTCGCGCATCGTTAACTAACTAACTAACTAACTAACTAATATATATTATATATATATATATATATATATATATATATATATATATATATATATATATATATATATGCACTTAAAGGATAAACTAATGTTAGATTTATATTCACTGGAGAGAAGAAGAGAGGAATATATCGCTCTTTACTCATAGAAAATAACTGAAGGACACTTCCCAAATTTCAGAATGAACCAAATAGCCTTTCAGATTGACGTTGGAAAAAGAAAAGGAAGGACTTGTCAACTACCAAAACTAAGGACAAAGCAAGGAAAATCCTAACCTTCAAACAGAACAACTTTGTAATTAGAGGGCCAAGTCTGTTCAGCAAACTCCCAAAACAACTCTGAAACATGATACATATTGGAGTGGACGTCTTCAAGAACCATCTGGATGACTGGCTCAGGAAGGCTCCAGATGAACCAGGTATGACTGGATACGTTAAATACCGAGTGCAGGCAGGGGCGTCATTTCAAATTGGCTTGGGGGGGGGGGCGAAGAAGGCAGTGAGAGGCCCCTCACATATCAAAATTTATTAAGTGCTACTCACAATGTACTTTATAATCAAATTAATATAAATAAGAATAATTGAATGGTATCAGCTAGACTGGTTATTTACAGCTAACTATCAAAATTATTAAGTTAAACAATAAATCACAAGCTCCGATCTCCTGCGCTCATTTGTTTTTTTGTTTACTGTGACGTCAGACGTTACTCGCGGAGAGTTTTCAATTTTTTTGTCATAATTCATTGTCATTATTTTATTCAAATTATTCTAGAAAGTTTTCAAACTGTAAGCAGGTCATTATATTGGTAATCCACAAAATATTAGGTGCCTTTTTTTTTAAGAAACTGTCATATGGAGGGCCTTGGAGACGGCCTGGTGAGCTTGGCGAGGGCGACCGTCCATCACGCTCCCCCAACAAACGACGCTTCTAAGTGCAGGAGAGTAATTCTCAACAAGGTAGAGAAGGTACATTAGAATTGTTTAAATTTGTAATAACTTATCGGGTGATTTTTTTAAACATTTGACACCTTCAAAGGTTCATATTTTTTATTAACCGAAAGAAAAATCATGAAATTTTTACTGTACCTTTTCTACACATGGGAAATTAGTCCTCTAGTGCAGAACATACTCTATGTGATGTCTTCTCCGCTCAGTAACTCTTCACATACGAACAACAAAATTTCGCAATATTCTGGACAGAGTATCCGTTGAAATCTGAGAAATTTCTTGTTCAATTGATGTTTTCAGTTCTTGTATTATGTGTGGATTCTCTTTAAAAACTCTATCTTTTAAATAATCCCACGTATAAAAGTCACGGGGGTTTAGATCTGGTGATGATGTTAGTGGCCATGATATTCCTTTATCATAAACTGCAGGAAATTTGTTGGACACGACTCTTTCGTCGAAAGTATCGTGAGCTGAGAGGCCATCACATACATGTTTTGCATCAAGAGACTAATTCTTCATGTGTAGAGAAGGGACAGTAAAAATTTCATGTTTTTATTTCAGCTAATAAAAAGAAAATACAAATCTTTTAGTGTCACATGGTTTAAAAAAAATCGGTACTTTCCTGTTATCCTGGACCCCAGACTTTTTGGCAGTTGCCAGATTTCAATTTTGACACAGAATATTTTCGTTAAAACTAACGAAAATATCACGACTTAACCTAACCAATCATCAAGGGCGTACAGTTTATCTAACCGGGCATTCAATTAACCTAATTAGTTGGTAAGGTTAGCTTAAGTCGTGATATTTTCGTTAGTTTTAACGAAAATATTCTGTCAAAATTGAAGTCTGGCAAATGGCAAAAAAGCCTGGGGTCCGGGATAACAGGAAAGTACCAAAAAAAAAATCACCTAATATGTTTAGTAAATAGAGTATCTTTATATATCACAGATAGGAAAGCGTCCAGACATGTTATTTACCTAACATGGGTTTTAGTACCTCGATGAAATACAATTTACATTATTTCACAATACTTAAAATAAAACGGATTACTTTAACATATTGCTTCCCAGGAACCTCTCTTCAACATATTGCTTCCCAGTGTATATCACTTTAACATATTGCTTCTCAGTGTTAATCACTTTAACATATTGCTTCCCAATATTTAGGGTAGGGAGTTTAAAAAATAAATCGTTTTTTGACAAATAGTTATTGCTTTTAATGCAATAATTGTAAATAAACATGGCGGGCAGACCTATAATTGAATGCCTGGTTAGGTCAACTGAATGCCCAGTTAGGTTAATTGAATGCCCAGTGAGGTCAACTATACACCCTCGACGATTGGTTAGGTTAAGTCATGATATTTTTGTTTAAACTAACGAAAATATCATGACTTAACCTAACCAATCGTCAAGGGTGTACAGTTGACCTAACCGGGCATTCAGTTGACCTAACCAGGCATTCAATTAACCTAACTTTGATATACTGTACCTTACTAATCATCAAGGGCATACAATTGACCTAACCGGGCATCCAATTAACCTAACCGGGCATTCGATTATAGGTCTTCAATTATAGGCTCCTAGATTACCAACCTCTTTCTAACCAACCAATCTTTCTCTTTTTAACATATTGCTTCCCAGTGTTAATCACTGGGAAGCATATTGCTTCCCAGGAGGGATCACTTTAACATATTGCTTCCCGAATGCTTTGGGAAGCAATATATTAAAGTGATCCAAATTTGTAAATTAAGCGGACACAATGAATTTCCCAATAATGAAGTAGTTGGTCAAATTTTATGACACCCGGTAGATTATGGAGTTGACAGAAATAATATTCAGCCTTTCTATAAAGACGATGTACGAAAAATGATTGAAAAGTCTAAATAACGAGAAGTTTTTAGACTATTTTGAATAGAAAGTTAAATCAGTTACAGAGCTCCGAAGTGGATATATATTTTAGCATTCTTTATTTTAAACAATTTGAGATAATTTTCCAGTTTAATGTATTTTCGCGAGATTTACATATACAACAATTTTTCACACACATTATGAAATTTTCTCAATTTTGGAAACAATAAAACTATTAATATACCTTTCAACCTTCCAAATGTTTCGTCCAATGATTCTTTCGTGAGATCAAGCTTGTGTCATATATATATATATATATATATATATACAGTATATATATATATATAAAATTATATATATACACACCGTATTTGTCGGCTTATAAGACGCACTTTTTTTCCTTATAAATACCTTAAAAAATCGCCCTGCGTCTTAGAAGCCGAAAGTGGCAATACAGCACATCAATTAATTAATTGATTAATAACAAATAATAAGAGTAATAATCATATTATCTTTCTTTATTGGCTTTTGGGTTTTCCTTTTATTGAAGTTTACATATCGATTCTATTAACAATAAAGTGCATCAAAACCTTTTTTTCTTGAATTTACCTTTCCAAAATTAAGGTGCGTCTTTCACGGCGCAGCGTCTTGTAAGCCGTCAAATACGGTAGATATATGTCATATATATTTTTTTTTAATTGGGGTTGTTTACCCTCCTTCGCAACATCTAAGGTCATATGACGGAGGGGACCTACAGCTTTACGTGGGATCCGAACCACATGTCGCTACATAAACTGGGCGCGGAGGAAGGTCTCCCAACTACTACCCAGACCCAATGTCGTTTAACTTCGCTGATCTCCGGAAGCGGTGTTACGATATCGGCCACGACGTACCCCATATTATATATGTATATATAGTCTGTATATATATATATATGAAAATTATTTCACGAAAGTAACAAGTGAATAATATTTATAATGA
The DNA here is from genome assembly GCA_023014485.1 of Bathynomus jamesi. Lineage (NCBI taxonomy): Eukaryota > Metazoa > Arthropoda > Malacostraca > Isopoda > Cirolanidae > Bathynomus > Bathynomus jamesi. The sequence continues at coordinate 60,671 of JAJOZX010006531.1, forward strand.
AAATAACCACGAAGGAAAAAGAAAACACGAAAATAGTGCTCAAGCGCTTTCATCTAATGACATCCTCAGGAACACGGTGTTCCTGAGGATATCATTAGACGAAAGCGCCTGAACACTATTTTGTGTTTTTCTTTTCTTTTGCGGTTATTTTCACCATTATCATATATATATATATATACATACACACACACACACACACACACGAGTGTATATATAATATATATATATATATATATATATATATATATATATTAACGTTTTGGCCATATACTTGACGCATCTTCAGAAAAACTAATTGTAAAAATTTTAAAAAAATGTACAAAATGGCGAAACTACAGTATATTACAAATTTTATAATTTAACAAATATTTCTTTGAAAGTTCAATAATATTTCCTTATTACGTAGATCCGCACTTATTTGACTTATATTAATTAAAAATAATTAAAAATCATTTCAATATATTTAATTTTTACTTACGATTTATTTTTCTTAAAACGATTCCGTTACTTTGAAATCGTGAACATTTAACTTATTTTTCATTCGTGACACAACACGAAATAAAATGGAATTTTTTTCCAAAAGATTCGAGTAAAATTTTATCCTTTACCAAACTTCAAATGATTGGTTTTGTAAATAAAGGCTATAAGGTAGGGTTAGGTTAGGTTAGGTCACTTTAATTTAGGTTAGGTTATGTTAAATCAGATTTGGTTAGATTACATTTGGTTAGGTTAAGTTAAATCTTTTCTTTTTTTTGTTTGATCGTTTTTGTTAAAGGAGGTATCATATTGAGAGAGAGAGACCACCTAAATTAGAAGTATTAAGGTTCAGCTTAGTCCGTAGCTCAATTGGTAAGGCCGTTTCCCCTATAAGCGAAGTGAGGACATTCGAGTCGGAGGTTCAAATTCCGAGGGTACAGGAGTTAGAGCAATGCGCTCGAATTAGTTGGGCTTTGTGCCAGTTTCTGGCCCCCCCACCCCACCCCCCTGGCCGATTATTATCTCATTTTAAATGTAAATCAGATAAAAGAGATATATAAACCTAAGTTTAAAATTAGATGAAATAAAAGACGCTCATAAACATTAATTTTAACTCGCTCTTTTCTCAGAATCGAAAAGCCAAAAAAAAGATCAGCTTTGGAATCGCGACTTATTATAGGTCATGAAAATGTTGGTTTTAAAGTATGGAAACTTTAACGAACGGAATTTGTTCTGGTATTGGTCAATCAATTGGTTATGGTACAAAACCTTATATAATTTAATCGATTAAGGAGAAGCAAATAACAGTTTGTTACGAGAGTTGTCCTTCTTCATCGTTAGATACAAACCGAACCTCGCCTTCACTATTTAGGATAAAGGAAACATTTTATACCCCAAAAAAGTCAGAAATGTTAAAATTTTACTTAAAATTTTAATAACCTTCGCGAAATTGATAACGAAAGAACCATTAAGAACCACGTGATCCGACGAAGTAACGAGTCCTTTGGAGCATCGACGTAGTAGGAACACGAACAATGAAAAGAAAATAAATCAAAAAGATTAATGGGGGGAGTCATATGGTCTGATTCATTGAATTGGAACTCTTCTCCGCAACCCCTCGAGAAGCGAGGTCCGGAAGAGAGCTTCGTATAGAATATGGATTGATAAAACGTCGGTTGAATACGAGTGCATTGGGCAGAAGGTGAGAAAGGAGATATTCCAATATCTATCATGACATCTGTACGTGATTTTTTTTCAAGTATGAAAATATCAAAGTTGGCAAAGAAATATATGTATGGAAATTTAGTCTCACGAGTATCAGTTTAATTTATACAGTTCCTAATCTTAAAAATA
>JAJOZX010006531.1:67500-72500 GCA_023014485.1 Bathynomus jamesi
AAAAAATATATATATATATATATATATATATATATATATATAATTAAATGAGTTTTCTCTTAATTTATTTATCAGTAACTAAATGCAAAAATTAACTGTGGAATTTTATTTATTTATTTATTTATTTATTTATTTATGTATTTATTTATTTATAAATGAATATTTTGTTGGTAATGAATAAAAAATGACTCCCGAATCGTCAAATCTTTGTCGGCAAATTAATTGGAAAAGAATCTTTCGGTTATGGGTTCAAGCGAAACATATTTCATTGATAGCCCACTTATCCACATATTTTTAAGGGCTAGGTTAGGTTAGGTTTAAGTTAGGTTAGGTTATTAGAGTGTGCGTGAGCAGTATAATATATATATATATACTGTATATATATATAGAATCTGTCTATTAGATGTATTTACTACACAGAACACTGATACACTCTGAAAACTATGAAGTTAGTTTAATAAAACTTGGAATCACCAAGCCCCAATCTATTCAATAGTTAAGATAGTCGCTTTCGTATCATTCTGGAAACAAGAAAAGTAAAAAGAAAAACAAAAAAAACACTCCTTATTTTCAAAACTAGCGGAGTAAAGTTATTGTTTAATGAGTGAGTAACGCAACTTTATTGAAACAATTCCATTTATAGAATTGCAAACGCAGTTTATAATTAAAGATTTATTTATTTTTAGGTCATGCCAATAATTTTTAAATTTTATTCATAAAATATTATATATATGTTTATTACCTAGTTATTTAATCCCTCGTACTTTAATCCATTTTTCAAAAATCGCCCACAATTCAGTAAAGTTTTAGAAAATCAGTCTTCCGTGTGCGAGGACGCCCGCAGCCTGACAGGTTATTATAGGCACTACCAAAGTACAAAATATATAACTGCTCATTTATGATTAATATCTCTTACTAACGTGTTATTTTTGCCACGTACGTTTCACAGGGTATCGTAATCACTAATATGTAATTCAGATATTAAAAGAACGGTAAATACAATAAATTGGCTGTAAATGTAATAAAGCTCTCTCTCTCTCTCTCTCTCTCTCTCTCTCTCTCTCTCTCTCTCTCTCTCTCTCTCTGAGTTTACCCTCTATTCATGATTTTTTAATAACTATTTTACTGGGAGCCCACTTGGCTCTCGAATATCAACTATAGGCACGTGCCTAGTGTGCCTGTGCCTGCAGGCGTCCTTGCGTGTGTACACGTGTTAAAAGATAGGCACAACTATATCTGTCACCAGAAGAGCTGTAATTTCTTTGTTGAATGATTATATAATTGAATTAAAAAGGCAACAGTGAGATATAAGTTTTCTCTTTTGTTATTGAAGCGTTACCCGTGTATTCCTGTCCTTTACTTTTCCTGGTTAAATCAGGTGAGAAAGAAACGAGCATTCAGCTGATACTACCGATGTACGACACGCTTTTAAGACGAGGTACATCTTGCTTGACTATCGTAATATAAAGTCCTTCAGTAAACCTTACTGACTTATTGACGATAAGACATTATTTGATCTTCATTGACTTATCAAAGGCATTCAATGAAATAGAAGCTTAATTAATACACTTAAACGTCATAGCTGCTGACAAGAGACAAGTTAGTTAGAAGTGTAGTAAAACGTAAAGAATTGGTTAAGTGCTAAAAGATTGCACACTGCGAGCATGCGTTTGCGATGTAACGAGCGGAATACATCACGCAGAAGCGAGTCTCTTACACAGCCAAATTTATTTATTCTTTATATTATATTATATACTTATTAATGATGTAGGCCCTGAAACTGGCACAGCACTCAGACCAACTAATGCGGTCCATTGTTCTACGGTATAACTCGTGCATTATTATTACCAATTTCACAGGGATTCGACCCTCCTGACCGATTTTTATTATTTATCCACTCGGCTATACGGACGCTGCTGACACGATCTAGAGACGGGCTTCACTACTGAAATTTTAAAATATGCAGATAATGGAATACCGATAGAAGCGTAGAACGATATAATTACAGGATGCTCGAAAAGCTATTGGGAAAAGTTAATAAAGAAAAGAATTTACCATACGCAATTATTAGCATAAGAATCAATATAATAGCCAAAGCTATAAAAGCAAACTGGGTCCTGTCATTAAAATCTTCAAAGTTCGACTATAAAAATCGGGATTGTGTTTTAAATCTAGATATAGTGTTTATTAGTTAGACTTTATTTTGAATATGCAGTACAAATATGCGTGGTTTCTTGACTTCGCTAGAAGATGTTAATAGGTTAAAATACGATAAGTGAGGAACGCGTAACAAAAACTTTAGAAGTCTGGAACAAATTGTATACGAGGACAGACTTAAAAAAAATAAAAATAATTAAATTATTAAAATAAAAAATTAAAATAATTAAATTATTAAAATAAAAAAATAAAAATAATTAAATTATTAAAATTTAAAAAAAGTTTCAGATCGTGAAACGACTTTTGGGATTTGTAAACAGAAGAAGTCTGTGTGCACACTCTTTCTGAAGTATGGGATCAAACTACAAACGAAGCTTCACTATAGAGGTTATTTTTTTCACAAGTAGGGTTGTTATGGGAGTTTACTCCAAAATAATTCATGATAACTCCATTCATACACTAACTAAGAAGATAATTCATAAGTACTTTAGTTCAATACGTTCAACTGAATGCACTATTATCATTCGCACGCATATACGTGAATAGGAAACAACAACGCAGTTGATATATATAGATATATACACACACACACACACACACAGTACATATATATATATATATATATATATATATATATATATATATATATATATATATATATAGGGTGATCCAGAGAAATGGGACCCAAAAGAAACCCCTGTAACTCTTAAAGTATAAGTCCTTTTATAAAATCATACGCATCATTCGAAAGAGGATAGTTACAAGTTTGTACAGGATTGTATAGGTTTTGAAAATACAAGACAAGATAAGATACAAAACAAAATAAAAGTGTTGGTTAAAACTAACCCTTCAAGATGACTGCATGGACTGTGGAACAGCTGCGTTTCATAACTGAGCAATATTATGAGCATGGAAGAAGTGTAGTTTCAGCTCAAAGATCTTTGAAGACAAATTTTCAGATGTCAAAATCACCTTCTAAGAGCTGAAACTACATTCTTCCATGCTCATAATATTGCTCAGTTATGAAACGCAGCTGTTCCACAGTCCATGCAGTCATCTTGAAGGGTTAGTTTTAATAACACTTTTATTTTGTTTTGTATCTTATCTTGTCTTGTATTGTCAAAACCTATACAATCCTGTACAAACTTGTAACTATCCTCTTTCGAATGATGCGTATGATTTTATAAAAGGACTTATACTTTAAGAGTTACAGGGTTTCTTTTGGGTCCGATTTCTCTGGATCACCCTATATATATATAGCGATGATTCCTAATTTCACGAAAGTCAAGCTTGTCACCCCTCATATATATACTGTATAATATATTATATATATATATATATATATATATATATATATTATAGATATATAATATATATATATATGAAAATTATTTCACGAAAGTAACACGTGAATAATATCTATGATGAAAATAACCACGAAGGAAAAAGAAAACACGGAATAGTGCTCAAGCGCTTTCGTGTAATGAGTGAGTGTTCCTGAGGATGTATTTAGACGAAAGCGCTTGAGCACCATTCCGTGTTTTCTTTTCCTTCGTGGTTATTTTCATTATATATACATATATATATATATATATATATATATATTAGCACTTGAAGACAATGCAAAAAAGCATGTTTAAAGAATGTTTTATAATATATACAGTATGTTACAGGGAATTTGTGTAACTAGAGATTTCATGAAACCCCTAAAATGTTCAGGGATTTCATGTAAAGTTAAGTCGCGATATTTTCGTTGGTTTTAACGAAAATATCACGACTTAACATAACCAATCGTCAAGGGTGTACAGTTGACCTAACCGGGCATTCAATAATTTTCTCGTAGGTTTAACGAAAATATCACGACTTAATCTTATATGAAATCCCTGAACATTTCAGAGATTTCATGAAATCCCTAGTTACACAGATTCCCTGTAACATATAAACATCGCACTAATATATTTACATTCCCTTGCAAGATACAGTTGGTTGCATAAAAACTAACGAAATGGGTACGAGGAATTGGTTTTAAAAGGAAAAAAATAATTTCACTTTACATCACGTTCTTTTACATCTCTCTCTCTCTCTCTCTCATTTGCTTTTTTAAATTATATCATGGAATTTTAAACCTATATTATAAACCTATCGTACAGTCGGTTATAAAAGTTCTGTCGTAAAATTCGTTAGCGATAAATATTGGTAAAGTAACATGGAATTTCACGACAGGACTTTTTGAACTGATTGTAAATGTTCTGCTACAAGGTTGTTAAAGTTATCAGACTATAAAATCATATGTTATAAATTAACAATTAAAGTTTTAAATGTTAAAAACACTATTTGAAATGTTGGAGAAAATGGTGTAATTTTGCTTAAAAGTTACATACAAAATATAATTACGGAAAAAATTTTGATTTTAGCTATAAATGAATATTTAGAAAATATTCTCCACGATTTCATTTATATATATATATATATACAGAGAGAGAGAGAGAGGAGAGGAGAGAGAGAGAGAGAGAGAGAGAGAGAGTTACAAGGAGTTACAAGGAAAAGAAGTACCTCAAAAGGCCTTGCGGCCCATACCGAGGAGGTACCAATGGCAACGGGTGCCAGGGAAAATTTTGTCTTTCAACTATGCTAGCAGTAGTAGAAAACTGGATAGAAAAGTAGAAGGCTCTCTCCCCACCCTCCGCTCCCTCCCTGCCAGAGGCAGGTACGGAAAAAGGTTGAAGAAAATACCTTGACCCTGGAAAAGTAGCCAAGGAAATTTTACAGGAAAGTGGAGAATATATAAATAGCTCTATATTTAGCTTGCTCACAGAGACACGAGCAAGCGAACTCCTGCAGAG
>JAJOZX010006531.1:77500-100000 GCA_023014485.1 Bathynomus jamesi
AAAATTCAATGAATCTTGTCTTTTGGCCTATGTGAAATAGTTATATTTTTTAGCAATTTCACCATCGTAAATATAAAAGTTCCAAAAGCATTTAAACCAGAGTACCTAAATGAAAATGAAAATGAAAAGGTTTATTGGCAGACTATAGTCCATATGACAAATATTATTAATACAATGACAGTTCACATACTAAGGATAGAAATATATACAACTGATTAGAAATAATACAGTAATGTCGAACTTAAGTGGAGCTACAGACAGACGTTTTCGTACCAAGAATTCCATAGCTTAGAGCAGTGGTTCCAACCTGGGGTCCCCGGACCCCTGGGGGTCCGCGAAGTTAGTACTGGGAGTCCGTGAGCTTTCAATATTTCGAGAGGCTCCAATGAAAATCGTACATTTACCCACGATAAGGGCGCTTAGGCTAAAATTTCAAGTTTCCTCGCTCTTGGCTGGAATTATTAATACTTTTTTTAATAGGCTGTATTTTAATTGCATACTCTCTTATATGTCCTTTATTTGATAGTGAAAAATGAGAAAAGGAGTTAATTATTAGTTAATAAAAACAGTTTGTTTAGAGGATAAACGGTAGGACTCATGGATGACTTGGATAATCGGGTTGGTTGATTTTTTAATTCTTTGCATTAGACTGTATTGAGCACGTCTTGTTACCTCCGGGAAACTCGGGACATTGCCGGTAAAATGGCTTTTTGTAACTTTAACGATATAATTTTTTGGTATATACTCGTAGGGTCAAATATGAGAGTCGATAAGTTCTCGATGGGGTGTTTACGCAAAGGAAACGAAGACGTACCGCAAACTTCTATACAAAGAAGTATTATCTTCTTTTATCTGAAATCACTCAAACAAGACGTTTTGAGGATTATTTTTCTATCTAAAGAAGTTATGTATCATAAAAGAAGTTATTTTATCATCTGATAAGAAGAAGATTTGATACCCAAAAGGAGGAGAAACTTCCCCCGGAATGCACCCTCAAAAGGAAGTTATAAGTTCTAACTTTAAATTGTTTTATGTTGAGTGAAGGAGTAATAGGGAACCAAGCAGTTTTAAATTTTCAAGTCATACCGAACTCTACTGTTTACAGTGTACGCTATAATTGTGTATAAGCATCGTTTAGTCGTAAGCTGATATTAAAATGAGGGGTTCTTCTTCCCACCTCCTCCCCCAGCCCACTTTTGGTATGAAGTTATACGAATTTTTTTTTATTCTGACAAACGTCTTTCAGAAATGGATTGATGTTATTTGTAATGCAAAAGACCCAGTTTAATTTTGTACACCTGTTTTGTACTCCTGTAGCATTTTTTTAAGTCTTACACACTGTTGTGGCTAGATGCGTGATTTAGCCTTCGCGCTAACAACCATGATCATATGACAGAAGGAACCTACAGCTTAACGTGGGATCTGAACCTAGGGTCTATACATCATCTAAACGCGGAGGGCGGTTACTCATCCAATCACTCTCCAGACCCAATATCATCCAACTTCACTGATCTATACGGAGAAGCGGTGTTGCAACTAGGTCTTACTTTATTTAGATATATTACTTTTGAAATAAATTAAAAATACCCAAATACCCAAATACCCAAACGCAATAATTATAAAAATAGCCAAAAATAAAACTAGAATATTCATTATCCATCTAAAATACAGAAATTAGCTTAAATTAACATAAAATTGGGAATACTTTGCATAATGAAGGAAATTGTTATCTTTGAAATTCTGTCCTCAAATTATAAGTTTGTTTTTCCGATAAAACCGGAGATTCTTATCAAAAGAGAGGATTAACAAACATGATTTCTTAAGTATGGTCAAATTAAATGAGAATTTATTTATATTTTCTCATTAGTTATTTTGTTTTGACAAAATGTGAATTTAAAAAAAAAATGTAAAAAATATATACACAGTATGTATATTAATAATAATAATAATAATGACAATAATAATAATAATAATAATAATAATAATAATAATAATAATAATAATAATAATAATATTAAAGTCGCTTAATTTTTTTCTATTTTGTAAGGAATACTCGCTGGCCGTTTCAGTGTTAATGTTTTATAACGGATGTTAACATATATTAAATTATATGAAATTAGTTTTTACAATTGTTCATTGTGAAAATAAGTTACGAATATACAGGGTGACCCACAAACGGTGTTCCTTAACGCAAGATTTATGTAAAAAAAAAAAGAAGTTATATCTGAGAACACATTTATTTTGGATCACCCTGTATGATTGCGTTATTTCTTGGTATCTAAGTGGCTCCCACGTTCTTTAAATATACTTAACTTCATAATGTTTGTAGATGACATAACAGTGTTAACACAGATGTTAATACAGAAGTTAATACAGTGAAAGAGACATTTAGAAATGAAATTGCCAAAGTTTTGAACCAACTCACTTTTAATAAACGTTTTTGAACATCATTAAAGCGATTTTCATGATTTTTAGTAACAGACTGAATGTGCAGTTTCGGAAAAAAGTTCGCCTAGAAATATAAATTTTCTAAAAACCTTTAAAAATTATTTAAGTGGCAATATCCTATGTCTTTAGAGGTTTTATTTAATTTTGGTGCCGGTAATAAAATTTCAGGAGCAAAACCCAGTCATTACTAATTAGTAATTTTTTCATGCTTTGTAAGATTTTTATATCTGTAGACAAACATTTTACCATAATTGTACATTTGGATGAACTGAGTGTTGGATGGAATGGTATAAAAAGTCTGTAAATTAACGTTATTTCTTGGAGTATTCTTTAACAAGAAATACGAAATGAAACAACTCCCTCCTACAAATTATTATTATTAATAATTCTATATCTAAAAAAGATATCTTGAAAAATTGCAATAATGCTCTTAAATTTTTAGACATATAGTTCCTAAATCTATTTTATTAAGTCCGTTATAATATAATATATCGTACGCTCGCAATGGAAACCGTGCTGACAATACCTTAAACACCATTATCTTTATTACTCAGGAACAGGGTGGTGAGAATATTAACTAATGCCGATCTGTATCCTGATACGATTTTGCATTTTGTAAAGAGTTAAAAACTATTTAAAGATCGAAGATGGTATACTGTAAAATTAAAATGGCTAATATCGCATTCATTTAACAAAAGTATGAAATAAATTATTATTTATTAAATTTATATTTTGGTTTAATAAATATTTTGTAACTCGCCAAGACATTTATTCGTATCTGATTAATTAATATTATTGTAAGAATAGAATTATGGGTCAGAAACTGGCTCAACGCCGCTCAGGTCAACTAATGCGGGTTCATTGCTCTAACTCCTGGATTAGATTATTATGAGTACCATCGGGATTCAAACCAACGAGTTCAGTGTCTTCGCTTCGCAAATAGTGGGACGGTGCATTACTCACTTATCTACGAACGCTGGTGATTTTAGATAGGATATTTTACCTATTGCTCAGTCATGTGTGCCAACTATCTATATTAAGTGGTATGTGTTAGCTTTCACTTAATCTGAGAAACCAGTAAAGCCAGAAGCTTAAGGACCAACTAAATAAATATTTGTTCAATGTTAAAATTATTGTAATATTTAACAATAAACTAATATAAACGCGATGAATTTCTTAATAAAAATATGAAAATAACATTTACAGTATTTCCGTGACATTTGACATTTTTTTGTGATTACATACTTTTGTTTCCATAATGTTCGTCTTTGACGTGTTGTTGAATTCACTTGATGTTACAATAATCATTATCATTTTATCGCTAACAGTTAGTTATTCAGTCACTGAAAAATACATTTTCTACAAAGCACCAAAATTTTGAAGTAAAATGGTAGTATTTACCCCCTTTTAACCAAAGAACAAAAACTGTATAGGATAGATTTTTTATTCATGGTGTTTACTATTTAGGACAGTAGTTCCAAATCTATTCTGGCTCAAGACACCCCAGTGTCATCTGTTCTTCTTTCGCGGCACCCCAGAGGATTCTGGTCTCAAACTATTCGACATCCAGCTCCCTTCCCACAACATCGAGTAACTTCAAACTGATCCTATGTAGTTTCGTATAGACGCAATAAATAGCAAATGTTTTGTTTCATTTGCAATTTTCGTATCTTCAGTAAATTTGGAAATTTCGATCACTTATTTTTGTGATTTTCATGAAATTTCGCTGTACTTCAATTGAGAAACTCTGGTCTAACAAATTTCTAATAGTTGTTTCCGTAAATGTAGGTTAAGTATGGTTGTTAGTTTAAAATAGATGAGGTTAAGTGAAAATTTGGTTAAGTTAAATGAGATAATTTTAGGGTTCGTCGTCTTTGTTAATGGAAATCCAAATGCTTTCGTCGAGAAAAATTTCTCGACATCTTGAGAGTTTGTCAAGTCGGTCAAAATTTTGTTTTTCAAAAGACCTAAACGCCAATAAAATCAACTATTCTTTCAGTTTCCCTGCAATTAATAATATAAATTTTAAAGAAAAACAGGTACTAATTTTGTATATGACACAAATCAGGGTTTTTCACTCGCTTCCTTTCGTATTTTTGGTCAGGTGAAGTACCTAAAACTTTTATAACTGTGCTCATCATATGTATCGTATAGGAGCGTTTACTCTTCCATATACACACACACACACACACACACATATATATATATATATATATATATATATATATATATATATATATTATATATATAAAATGCAAGGCCTTTCGGTGTATTCAACAATACACTTCTTCAGGGTGTACTGACGAGGTGTGCTGTTGAATACACGAAAAGCCTTGGAATCATTTTTCCTTTTCTTTTTGGGTTTGCATCATTCATTTATTTCATGTGTTTAATTGTGAAATTCATCCCATCTATATATTTTCAAAGTATACTGTGTGTGTATATATATATATATATGGAAAAAATAGGTCCTGCTCCAACCAGAGTAGCCTAAACACAACCTAGGCTACGTTGGAGATGGAAGACCTAGGCTAAAGATGAACCAGCCTAGCTATTTGTCCATAAACAGGACATCCATACTCTTTTGTTAAACAATTACAGCTGAAATGTCAGCTTATTTAACCTAAATTTAATAACCGAAGGGAAATTTATGAACTTCTTACCTTGAAATCGTATATAAATTTTATTTCTTGACACCAATAATGAACTTTTTTATTCCGGCTTCTTTTCTCTAGCCCCTCCCTGTTCTTCTTCTTATTATTCTTATCTTTTTCTTCTTCTCCAAAACCATGTTGCCATTTCTAGCTATGGGATCTTTTTTCTTTTCATCCCATATTTGTTTCTTCGTTGGTGTCTTTTTAATTTTTCTCAGCAAGAGTTCAAGTTCTCCTTCTGATTTACTTTTATTGTTATTATTTTTGAATGTCAATATGGCTTATCCAAGATTAGGTGGGTCTTCCATTTCGGTACTCCCAAATTTTCCACACATTGGGGCCAGCCAGAAAGGAAAAATTGCATGTGAAACCCAATTTTTTCTTTAATATTTGTTAACCCATCTTAGATTACCTATAATTTACGTTTTATTTGTTATTCCATTTTTGTTTTTCCTCACTTTTTAATATAAAAAGTGTAGCATTTTATAAAGTCCTCACTCTTTCCAAAATGAAAGGGTGTTGCATTTTAATTTATTTTCCATAGGAAATATTACAATACTCCAGCCCTTATCTTTTGTTGTAACATCTGCCTAGCTTGTAGAGCAGTTGAACGTTGTGGTCTACTATTTGTGGTATAGGTTATTGTAGTAGTAGGACTAGTTACATCATTTATTGAACAGGTTAGGTTTGGTATAGTTTGGGTCAAATTTTGATCATCATCAGAATCTATTATAGATTCATCTTCATGATCATTTTTGTTAACAGTAGTTGGTCCTACTTTAGGGGGTATAAGAGTGATACATCTCTTATAGTTTCACCTGAAGCAGTTTTAAGTTTTACAACCCTGGTTAATCCATCTTCCCCAGTTTTTAGTTCTAAAACTCTACCTAATGGCCAACACTGTCTTGGTGTATTTTGTCTAATTAGAACTACATCTCCTACCCTGATTTCATTAACCCAGTCTTTGTTTTGTATATATTTATGCCTTTCTCTCAACCCAACAAGGTATTCATCACTCCATTGCTTTTTAAATTTTTTTTTATATTTGTTATTTGTGATAATCTATTTTGCAAATCATGATTATTATCACTCCAAGGTGGATCATCCAAGGAGATATTGTAATCAGGTAGAGGGTTAATGACTTCTCCCTTAATCAAATGATTTGGGGTGAGAGGCTCTACATCATTAATATTATCCCTACATAAGTAAGAGGTCTGTTATTGACAACATTCTCAATTTCACTAATGAGAGTGAGAAGTTCAAAGAATTCAATTTGTTTTTTACCTATTGATTTCTTTAGGCAATTCTTTATTGTTTGGATATTCCTTTCCCAGATTGCTCCATACCATGGTGATGCAACAGGGATGTATTTCCATTTTATTTTGTTATTTTGTAGATATGTTATGGTAGTGAATTTTGTAATATGTCATTTATTTGGTTTCACCAGCCTTGAAATATGTTGCATTATCTGTCCAAACAATTCTGCAGAGAGATCACTCACTATGTCTAAGCTGACTGCTCTAGAAGATGAACATGTGTAAAGTATGATGTACATTTTTTGTTCTGTTGTTCCCAGACCAACAGTCAAACTTCCTGTATAGTCTATGCCAACTGTTTCAAAAGGCCTATTAAAGGTGACTCTCTCTGTTGGCAAATCAGGAGGATTGGTCTTCCTGAAAGATCTGGAATGAATCCTTTTGCAGGTGACACAGTTATTCAAAACTGTCTTTACAGTCATTCTGCCTTTGGGTATCCAATACAACTTTCTAATGGCATTTAATGTTTGTGGAACACCCATGTGATAAAGTTCATTGTGTTTCTCTCTAATAATTAGGGTTGTAATGTGATGGAACCTAGGAAGAAGAAGGGGTTGTTTACTGTTATATGTGATTTGTGATTTGTTTAATCTACCCTTACATCTTAATAAGCCATCTTTGTCAATGTAGAGATTCAAGTTTATTACCACAGAGGGTACTTTGTTCATTTGTTTACCAATTGTTAGAAAATCTATTTCATTTTTGTATTTGTTTGTTGTATGTGGTTAATCCAATATTTGGTAGCTAGACTTGTATACATTTCATTATCATTATTTCTTTGTTTATTTATTTTCTTTAAACAGTTGTGAATGAATCTGAGACAGTAAGATGTTACCCTTACAAGTTTGCCAAAGTCAGAATAATTGTTATAATCTAATAGTGGCTCAACTTTATTTGTGGTTATCATGTTAAGCTTTACATTAATTTGTTCTGCTGGCCACATTGTTTCATCCTGAATGAATTCAGGTCCATGAAACCAATTTTTGTTGATTTTAGTAATTTACAGGATAATCCTCTTGTAAGAAAGTCTGCAGGATTTTGTTTTGTTGGAATGTATCTGAAGGTTATGTCCAAATTTTGTCTAGCTTCTTTAATGTCTCTTAATCTGTTACGGACAAAGATGTTTTTTGAGTTTAACTCATCAGAGTTGATCCATGCCAAGCAGATTTGACTGTCAAGCCAAATATATGTATTGTGATGTTTACATCATGTAGACTTCATGGAGAAATCCTGTTATTTTTACAGCTAGATAACCTGCAAGTAGTTCAAGCTGAGGAATAGTTTTCTTTTGTTTTAAGGGTGTTACTTTCCCCTTGGCATAGATCAAATGCTGCCATCCTCACCTACAAGGTAAGCGCAACAGCCATACACCTTTTCACTGGCATCGCCAAATACATGCAAGGTTTGAGGTGTATCTCTGTGTCCACAAACTCTGGGAATATTTATGTTTTGTAGTTTATTGAGATCTTTAGCTAACCTTTTCCAGCTATCTTGTTGTTTATTGGTTATAGGATCATCCCAGTCTACTTTCTGTTTCCAAAATTCTTGTAAAAGAACCCTGGATCTGATAGTAGAAGGAAGGAGTAAACCCATAGGATCAAATATTTTTGAACTTTCGGATAAGATCTTTCTTTTTGTGTTAGCTGTTGTATCTAAGGTGTAGCCTTTTGTGCAGAGTGAGTCATGAACTTTAGAATCTGAGTTCAAATCCCAGATCATACCTAATGTTTTCACCCTGTTTGTTGGTTCTGTCAATCCTTTGTCTTCTGATTTTATTTTTTGATTTAGTCTCTCATTATTTGTGATCCACTCTCTTAATTCAAAATTACTTCTTTCATTATTTTATCTGCTTTTATGTAAACTTCATTTAATTCTGACTCTGTTTTGGTTGATCCTACAAGGTTATCTACATAGAAGTGATCTTTCAAGAACTGAACAGTTAAATCATTTTCATCATACAAATTTAAGTGATGTTTGATGGTTAAAGCCAGTAAACTAGGACTTGCATTTGCTCCAAACAAAACCACATTAAATTTAAATGTTTTAAACCCTTTATTTAAGTCATATGGATCATTAAACCACAAGAATCTTAGTTGATCTTTGTCATAGTCATTTTTCAGATGAATTCTCAAAAAAGCTTTGCTTATATCACTTTGAACTGCATAGTCATCTAATCTAAATCTTAGAAGGATTTTTACAAGGTCTGAAATAAGATTAGGCCCCTCTATGAGACAGTCATTCAAGCTATGCTTATTGCCATCTTTAAGACTACAGTTATACACAACTCTAAGTTTTGTTGTGGGTGCATCCTTTCTATAGACTCCTGTGTGAGTAAGATAATGGCAGTTGTCTTTTTTAAAGGGGTGATCTTTAACTTCCTCAATGAAGCCTTTTTCTAACTGGTCCTTGAAAACATCATCATACATTTTAATTCTATTGTCATTTTTTAATCTTTTCATCAAATTATAGAGATGACCTTTAGCTACCTTTAGATTATCATTTAATTTTGGACTATTGATCTTCCAAGGTAGTTCAATTGAATAATGGCCATTTTCATACATGATGGTATTTTCAAAATTTTCAACCATTAATTGATTTTCGTCTGTATGATCACCATCTTGCACCCCCACTGACTCTAATAGCCAGAGCTGTTGTACACCTTTATCTAATTCTTCAGTTGTTAATGATTTATTTAATATTTCAGTATTTATGTCATTATTTGAGTTGTGTAAGACCTTGTCATAATAGGGCGAGTTTGTTAGTCATATATTTTTATTTTTCATTGTTATTTTATATTTATCTATGTGTCCCAGTGGAGCTATACCCCAGTGAGTATCTAGAGCCCCATCTCCTATTCTGACTATGCCCTTCTGAATTAAGTGAATATAATCAGCTCCAATTAACATTTGAACATTATCTATTGTATCATCATTTAAATTTCTATCTGCAATTTTATATTGCTTTTTAAGTTGTTGTATTACTTGTTTTAAATTTGGTATTTTAAATTTTTGTTGACCAACTTGTTCAATGACTACTGCTTCTATGTTTGTTGTTTTATTCTCTGTGGGTATATCCAGATCTAAATTGACTGTACTATATTTTTCTTTCTGTTCATTTTCTTTGACAAATGATGTTATACACAATTCTTGTTCATTTTTATGAGTTTGTAGGCCTAATTGATTAACTAATGATTGATCTACAAATGTTTGTTGGGAACAAGAATCTATTAGACATCTTATAGGAGTTGTCCCACCTTTTTATTTTTTAAATCTAAAGTTATTGTAGGTAGGAGTACACTAGAATTTTTATTGACATTATTTATTGATACATGTCCATTAAATGTTTTTTCATTTTCTCTTGTGTTTTGTTTATTTGAATTTTTAAATGAATCAAAGACAAGAGACATGATTTAAACTTTCACAATTAACACATTTGAATCTTATTTTATTTTGCAGTCTTTGTTAGTATGTCCTGCAGCTGTGCATTTAGTACAAAGGTTTAACTGAGAACACCTGTTTATCCGGGATTCTAAGTCTACATATTTAGTACATCGTGTGCTAGTGTGATCATCAGCCGAACAAAATTTACACTTACGTACAAATTCTGTCGTAACATTTAAATTTTGTAGTGTAGGAGTTAGACCTATCACTTTTTGTTCTGATTTGCAGGGCCGGATTTACTTGCTTGTGGGCCCTAGGCCAAACCTTATCAGTGCCCCCCCCAAAAAAAAAATATTATATATATATATATATCGTAATATTGTAATGTAAAAAAAAAAAGAATTACAATATAATGTAACACATCAATAATTTTATTCAAATTAGTTTTATATCATGTACAACTTATTCTTACACAAAGGAATAATGGAAAAAAATACAGTCAAATTGAAGCATAATAAATTTTGCAATAAGAATTACAACATAATGTAATACATTACACATTAATAATTTTTAATCAAATTAGTTCCATATCAAGTACATCAAAGTAAATCAAGTTCCATATCATGTACATCTTACACATAGGAATAATGGAAAAATACAATGAAACTGAAGCATAATAAATTTTGCAAGCACAACTATGTGAAGTTCAAAATGACTTTTTCCTGCTTTTTTCTATGGCAAATTTGTCAATGATACTGTTTGTGTCAAGGGATTGTAGGAGGTCCCCAGTGGGCCCCCAGTTACTGGTGGGCCCTAGGCCAATGGCCTATGTTGCCTATTGGAAAATCCGGCCCTGCTGATTTGTCTTTTTGTTGTTGTTGTGGCTTTGGTTTTGTTTGAATTTTCTTTTGTTTGGTTTATTTGTGAATCAATCTTTGTTTGGTTTATTTGTGAATCAATCTTTGTTTGTGAATTAATCTTTGAAGATTTGTACATTGACAAAACATTTGGAAATTCATTCCTTATTTCACCAAGGGTAGGGTATGTATTTCCCGGTATTCTTTGGAAAATATCCCTAATTTGGGTAGGTAAACAATCAAATATTATGGCTTGGATAAACCATGCTGATTTCTCTAGTTTGTAGATGACCTAACATGCATTCAATTTCACAATAGAAATTATACAGATCCTGATGGTTATCCTTGGCTGGTTTTATATTTTTTAATTTTATTGCTAAATCATTTACTACTTCTTTTTTATTTAGGAAATTTCTTTCTAGTAATTTGAGAGCTATTTTATATGAGCTGCCTATTGCTGGTAAGGCATCAACCAGTTTTAGGGCTGAGCCCTTTAAATAATTAAGCAGATAACTGAATTTGTCAACATCAGATATATAATCTTTGTTGCCAATTAAACTATCAAACTTTTCCAGAAAAGACTGAAATTTTGTTCGATCACCCTCAAATATTGGTACTTGTAATGTTGGTAACTTGGCTTTTAGTTGTTTATTGTCATCATTAGAAATAGATGCATTTCTGAAGGCATTAATCAAACTTTGATTTGTAGCTTCTAAATTATTTGGTAGATTATCTAAAGCAGCGTATAATTCATTTATGTGAGAATTTATTTCAAAAATATTCTGTTCTTGTTCACACAAAAGTGCTGTATATGTCTCTTCGCCAACATTTAATCCATCAGTTTCTGTAACAATTTCCTCATCTATAATTATTATTTCCTGTTTAATTCTATTTAAACCACACAAAATAGTATCATAATCCCTTTTATTTGGATTTTCTTTGCTATTAAAGCTAGTTAAAAGCTTGGTAATGACTCCCTTCCTTGCTGATCTCTTCCTTTTTAATGATTTAATCTTTGCCTCAATTGCTTCACTTTCAGCCATATTTTGTTTATTTTGTTTTTCCAAAAATAAGTCCCAAAAATCCTAAAACCCTTTCAACTTTATAAGCTTTAAGCTTGGTTAAATAGGCCAGGCTTCGGATTACCCTTATTCTAGAATTTTACCACATTTATGGCCAAATGATAAGTTTTGAAGTATTTGAATTATTTCTTATTTTTATTTTTAGCTAGGGCTTCGTAATTTATTATTATTTATATGTAGTAAATATTTGAAAAAGCCAAACATGGAATAAATTCTGTTCAGATGTTAAAATGTTTGATAAGGCATAATTTTTTCTCTTTTTTTTTGTTTGTTTTAATTGTTTTGTTATTTTAGTCAAGGTTAAGTTTTTCACAGCAAATAACCCTTCCCCACACGGGCCACCATTAGAGATATGGAAAAAAAGGTCCTGTTCCAACCAGAGTAGCCTAAACACAACCTAGGCTGCGTTGGGGATGGAAGACCTAGGCTGCGTTGGGGATGGAAGACCTAGGCTAAAGATGAACCAGCCTAGCTATTTGTCCATAAACAGGACTTCCATACTCTTTTGTTAAACAATTACAGCTGAAATGTCAGCTTATTTAACCTAAATTTAATAACCGAAGGGAAATTTATGAACTTCTTACCTTGAAATCGTATATATATATATATATACACACACACGCACACACAGTATACTTTGAACAAAAACAAAGAATAACATGAAAACATTTTACCTGTATGGATAAATAACGTGTAATATTCTTTATGCATTTAATGAGAAGTATTACAGTACCATACAGTTAATATACAGTAAACCCTCGTCCAACGCGTGTTTGTCCAGCGCGAATTTGCTTATACACGGAAAAACAAATGCAAACCATTATTTGCCGAAAGCGGAAAATTTTATTATACACGGTCCATCAAACATACTAATACAGTAGTACTGTACGTGTGCCAATGCGCGCTCTAGTGTTTTCTCCTACACTCTCCAACACTTCCGCATCTCCCTCCCTCTCGCGTCACCCCTCGCATCACCCTTTTCTCAGTCCCGCTACCGCGTTAAGTTCAGTGAAGTGTTGGATTGTTTTTGTCGTATTTTGCCGTTTTGCTATTACCCTTAGACAGCAGTATGACGCCAAAACGTAAAGCATCTGCAAGTGATAGTGAAGAGAAGAAAAGTCGTAAAGTTATGACATTAGCCGAAAAAATAAAGATTATAGATAAGTTGCGTGGTGGTATGAGCATAAAAATCACTTGGCCGCGAGTATCACGTGAATGAGTCTACCATACGCACCCTCCGAAAGTGTGAAGAAAAGATACGTGCTATTTTCATTTAATATATTTTTATTTATCATGTGTAAATATCATTATGTTTATGATTTTATTATGTTCTTATTTCATATACAATAGTATAGGTAGGGAAATTCATTTATGTGTGAATAAAAAATCTACGTATCTAACTAAGTATTAATGGGAGACTTTACGCGGCCGCGTTCACGTATCCCCATTTATCCCATAAAGTATTAAGTTTGTCGAACGCAGATTTACCCGACGCACCGCTCTCGACGAATCTAACCCCCGCGTTGGACGAGGGTTTACTGTAGTCTATTGATCATTGATGCAGGACGATGCAGCCGGTATGAAAGTAAGATTTTAACTCCATAAACATATCTGCGGTACGCAGTTTAAGCTTTAAATTATGTTTCATTTTATCACAGAATTTTATTCTATCACTTATCTTAATTAAGAAGATGCGAGAGGAAGTAAAGATAGGAATTGATTTGTTACCCAACCCAACACACCCCAAACACCTTTCCCCTTGCGGACAATTAATGATTGTTTACTAAAGAGTTTTTAGTACATTTTAGACGTTTCATAAACGTGTGACTGTTTGAAATTTATAGTTTCAGAAAAAAGTTCACTCACAGAAAACTAAAATTTCTAGAAAAACGATGGAAAAATTACTAATTGGTAGGGAATGGATTTTTTGTTTTGAAATTTTGTTTCTGTCACCAAAAAGACTAAAATATTCAAAGAAAACCAGATTACCAATTAGTATTGCCTTAATGTTTTTAAGGAATTTTATGTTTATAGGCGAACTTTTTTCCCGAAACTGTACAAGGAACAAGAAAAGGAATTCTTCGCAAGATGAGATACAAAATATTTATGATTTAAAGTATAATGAAAAATTCTCTTAGATAACAACAAAATACGGGAAAGTAATAGGATCTAATGGGATTTATATGGGATTTATATGGGATCTATATCCTGCCAATAAATCCTATAATCATCATATCTCCATCATCTAATACAATGGCAGCTTAAAAATCAGTAATGTGCAATTTGTTATATTACAGTTCTTATATTCATAAATATTAAACAGGGTGTTCATAAATAATTATCTTTACAAATTCAAACCCTCTTAAAATATTAATAAAGTTAGATATAATGTCGCAGTTCGCTGTGTGAAAAAAACCACAAAATTTTTCTGACATGACGAAGGTTGCCGATGTTGTGGACCTGAAGAACCTGGATGGAGATCGAATATCGCCTCGACGTGTTACGTACGACAAAGGGCACTCACATAGAAGAGGACTGACCTTTACAATAAAACATTGTGAGATATTCTTTCACGTGCAGCAAGCCGCATCATCGTATCTCATTTCATTCTTTTTTTATTACGGTTTGAATTTGTAAAGATAATTTATGGACACCTTGTATTATATTCATAGATATTATGTTCATCATTATATATGTATATTCAAAGCTCACGTGATTATCACTGAAGATATGTGCAAAGAAATATTGTCCGAGAGTCACTGACTTGCTACATTCGACAAATAAGTAAAAAAATGCTTCATTTTTTGAATTTTGAGTTTAGAAACGTAATTCCAGTGAGCCTTTTTTGTTTCGTTACGGGGGGGGGGGGGCTTGAGGGGTAACTGATGACTTGGTATGAAGCATTATGCCTAATATAACTTTATTTTATTTCAATATAGTTTGAATTACGTTAATATAGTGTAAGTCTAAAGGTGAAACACTCCATCAGTATCACGTTATAGAGTTTTGGAAAATGTTCACTTACAAACAAGAAATTTCAAAACCGAATACAAGAAAAATTACTAATTGGTAGAATTTTTTTTATTCTTTGGATATTTATCGTTTTTAGTAACAGTAACAACATAAGTAATAACACATCAAAAAAACAAAACACAATCATTATTAATTAGTAAATTCATTTATTTTTTATTTTATAAATTTTGAGATTTCTAGGCGAATTTTTTGCCAAGCCCGTACAATCATTTTAAAAAGTCATTTTAAAAAGCTTCGCCATGAAACTTCGTTTCTTACCAATATTAACCCGTAAAAAAAAAAAAAAATTGGGGGGTTTCAAAAAACATGATTATTTTGACTTGATTTTACATTGTTGAAAACGATTTCCATTTTGAAATATTTTTTTTCAAAATAAACTTTCAAATTTGATAAAATTTATTTTCATAACCAAAAAGTTTTGTTTGAAAAGAAGAAGAAGAAAGAAGACGTTAAGACAACAACAAAAAATAAATTTAAATTCAAGAGATAAATAATGATTTGAGGAGGGGCTCCCGTCCCCCACGCCAGAAATAAACAACTTACTTAATTGGACTTAACTTTCAACAACAGATTACATTTCAGTTATTCATTATTCACTTTCTGGGAATAATACTGAGTGAGAAGGTTCAGAGACTGATATAGGGCTCAGGCCAACAACTAATGTGTGGCTCGTCGCTCTGTTTTATTATTATTATTATTATTGCCAGCATCATCGGGATTCGAATCCCCCGACCTCAGTGTCTCATGAGAAATGTATCCCTACACGCTACACGGTGGCAGAAAATAATATACTGTATATATATATGTTACACATCCCCCCCCCGACACACACACACACACGCATATATATATATAAATAAATAAATTAAGTTCATCCGTACATATTCCAAATAAAAACAATGAAAAATGTCTATAATTTATCATTTGGAACATGAATTTCGTATCTTGAAAATTAAGGAACAACAATTATATTATTTTTTGCTAAGATAAATCTTTGATTTACTATAATTCAGACTGAAAGTAAGAAAGAGCTTTCTCCTTATTATATTGAAATATTTGTAAAGTGTTCTTCCACTAGGGGGTATAGAAATCTCAATGCAACCCCTAAACAGCTATTCTATAACTTATAATACGATACAGAAATGAAACTTAAACCAATTTTAGGGCAATAATATTGAAAGAGAAACGATTTGCTTATCGTCTATATACCAGCTTGTTTAAAGATAATTATTATCTAAGCTTCACAGCGACTATGATGTTTTTAGGTTTGAACCTTTAATAATAATAATAAAAAAAAAGGGGTATGAAAGATACCCTTATGGATGCCCTAGAATCATTAATTTAAGTATAATCATTATTAACATATATTTGTAAAAGACTTTGTCCGCCATAAGAGTTGGGCGGGGTTCAACGTGAATTAAACTATATCGTATATATATCTATTAAAGTATTGCAGATATAGATTCTAGGTCTTGTGACGTCGAAAAGTGAGTGAAAGAAAGAAATAATATATATATATATATATATATATATATATATATATATATATATATATATATATATATATATGACAGAGAAGGGTGTTAGATCATTTGTCGAGATTTCAAGACAACAAATTATCATGAATTACTCGTGAAGATAACTCTGGATGTGACATTGCGGTGTGACTATACAAATGTAAGACTAAACCAATAGAAAAATGATTATGTCCTATGTCGCAATATATTCTGAAGTCATATTTAAAAATGTACATTAATTTACTTAACTAATGTGCAAATATATAAATACATATATACATACATATATATATATATATACAAGCGCAATACCCACATGGGAGATTTTTGTGCCTATAATAGAGCTTTAGGGATAACAAACCAGTAGTTGTCAGCACAAATCAACACGAAAGCTACGTTTTTTCGATCTGCTTAAGAGACAACTTTGAGAACATAAAATTAAAGCGCTTTTTAGACTTAATTTATAACTAAATTTTTGCTCGGGAGGGTATTTAATAATCTACGAAGAAGTACAATTATAAAGATTGCGTTTACGTACTGACTATATTTATTTACGATGACTGATATAAGTTCTCAACCATATTTAAGAGCAATGGCTAACGCTCGTTGCAAATAAGGAGTAAATAGGTCCTTAAAGATGTATCTATGGCGCTTGGACTCTTTTTTTTTTTTTTCTTTTTTTCCCTTTTTGTAAAGCAAATCATTTGATTGAAGAACCAAATTTTCGAGAGATGTCGACAAATTTTTATGGAATGCGATGAACCCCCCCCTTTTCCACGAAATTCTTTGACCCTCCACTAAGAAAGACGATGAAACACAAAATAGTTTCGTTTAAGCTAACCAAATTTGATCTATTTTAACCTAACCTAAGTTTACCTAACCGAACCTTAACCAAACCATACTTAACCTAAATTTACAACCCTTATCAAAGGTTCTGAAGAGAATGAAGTTCGAGCAAAATCTTTCTAAACACAATTTAGAGAAAACTTAATTTTAGTTTTTGTTGTGTTCTGAAAAAATATAATAATTCCTTATCTATTATTCCCAGAATTGCCAACGTCTCTATAGCTCAGTGGGTAACAATCTTTCTAAACACAATTTAGAGAAAACTTAATTTTAGTTTTTGTTGTGTTCTGAAAAAAATATAATAATTCCTTATCTATTATTCCCAGAATTGCCAACGTCTCTATAGCTCAGTGGGTAACAATCTTTCTAAACACAATTTAGAGAAAACTTAATTTTAGTTTTTGTTGTGTTCTGAAAAAATATAATAATTCCTTATCTATTATTCCCAGAATTGCCAACGTCTCTATAGCTCAGTGGGTAACATCGTTTCCCTATAAGTCAAATAAAGAGATGAGGTCAGGGCTTCGACTCCCGATGAGGATGGAAATAATAATACAGGAGTTAGCCCAATGGACGGCATTAGTCTGACCTGAGCGTCTGATCCCCAAAAGGGGAAAGAATA
The DNA here is from genome assembly GCA_023014485.1 of Bathynomus jamesi. Lineage (NCBI taxonomy): Eukaryota > Metazoa > Arthropoda > Malacostraca > Isopoda > Cirolanidae > Bathynomus > Bathynomus jamesi. Next base: position 95,256 of record JAJOZX010006531.1, read on the forward strand.
ACTCAAATGTAAGTTACTGAGAGGCAAAGCCAACTAAGCAAGTGTATACGAACACGGATTTTCATTCTATACAAGTACACAGGACAATAATAATAATGTTTGGGTTATTTAACCTTGCTTGTAACATCTAAGGGTAACATCCAAGGTCTCACAATGGAGGGGAATCCGAACCACGGGTCATTACATTATCTAGACGCGGAGGACCAAGCAAGTACTATATACCCCATACCCAAGAAAGACGGTATATTGTATCGATACTGTAATAAACTAACCTATCTTAACTTAATGTAACCGAAAATAACTACGTCAATGAAATGTCACATCGAGACGTTAGCTCAGACGAAGAGAGGACACTCCCACGCTGAAATATATCACTTTCTCGACTAATTATGAACCTCTTCACAAGTAAAGAGACTGAAATTAGGCTGTAACATTGATCTGTTATTGTGTGGTTGTGCGGTAATTGTATTTCACAGCTCTGTTAGAGAATTGTAATAAGTATTTGAAAATAAACTGATTTTTAACTTCTTTATATAAAGTAATCAATTATTGTATTGATCTACGAATAATTATAAACTATACTTGTATATATACTTGTATATGTACTCGAGTGCAAAGGGGTTAATACATGAAACACCTCTGGACGCGAAAGCGTTATGTGTTTCCTCGGGTGTTGAAATATGCGCCAGGTTTTACTAGCTTTTGGCTTGTCGTAGTGTTATGGCAAGGGCCCTGGCCTTCTACACGAGGTGTTGGGTTCAAATCCTGGCGGGGACATTTTTGCATTATTCAAAATCGTGAGTGTTCATGTATGATATTCCACACACACACACACACACACACACACACACACACACACATATAATATATATATATATATATAAATTATATATGAGAAATCATCACGTGGAACCTTTGTAAGGTTGTAAGGTATATATTGAATTTTGGTGGCACCACTAGTGAGGTAAAAGAGCTTGAGAGTCTCATTTGGATCAAAATACATTTAATGTTCTCTTTTATCACATTTGAAGTAATAAACCAATTATTTATCAATTAAAAATAATAGAGAGTATTCGATTGTCCAGAAATTGAGTGAAATTATCCATTAAATGGTTATATATTCAAAATCTCTTCAAGTACAGGGTACAAACTCACTTGAGAAGAAGACCGGATTAGTAAACTTTGAAATTCCTTAAATGTGACTGCTTAAATGTTATGTACCATATAGGGACACCTACACAGTTGTTCACGGAACACACAGACACATTTAAGACTGTGCATGGAAAAAGTGTAGTCAAATTCATTCATTAAAATAATAATCAAAGAGAAGGATTGGAAATTGGCACAACGCTTGGACCCGTCAAATACAGCCCATTGCGCTGACTCCTGAGTTATTAAGCAGCACCGTCGGGGGTTGAACCCCCGACCTCAGTGTCTTGGACCTATATCCATTTGGTTGACAAGACATAACTTAAGTTAATTTAATCTAAACTAAGTTAATATAAACTAACGTAACCTAACCTATGCTAACCTAACTTAATCAAGCCCACAATAACTTGTCGATTTTATATCATGTCGATAAGATGTCATCAGCCCGAGTATTTTCATTTCGATTATATGGAAACGGTGTTATACCCACTGAAATACCCACATTGATATAAAATTTAACCAAACGTAGTAAAATTATACTAATCGAAGTAATTTGAATGGTTCCTTTCTTAATTAGAGCAAAGTTTACACTTTCAGTTTCGTGTTATAAATTCTACAAACTCCTTTAGCGTTTTAAGTTAAATTATTCACTGGATTTACAGAGTAAATACTAAATTATGTTAAATTGTTTAGGTAACCATGCAAAATTACGGTCGTACTTATTAACAATTCATGTAATGAATAGTTTTACTGTAGTACCAAAGTAAATTTCACTATACATTGTAGTAAAAACAAAATAACTAAATAAATTAGTCAAACTTTGAATCATTTGCATTTAAGATGTGTCGTGAAACAACTTCATGAATAAAATAATACGCAAATTATTTGCACTGGAGAGGGAAGTGGTAGGTTTATGTGGCAAGAATACCAAATCATTCGTTACAGGGGGAACATATATATATATATATATATATATATATATATATATATATATATATAATATATACATACACTTAGCGTTGTGAAAATATTATTATGTATTTCTGTTAATATTTGCTGTTAAAATTTGATATACAGCGATAAGCTGTTAAAGGAATAATGATATTAACATTATAATATATATATATGTTTAAGCGTATAATGTTGAACAAATTTGTTGATTTAGCCTCTCCATTTTGTCTATTTTTTTGTTTATTATTATTACTTTATATATATATATATATATAATATATATATATATATATATATATATATATATATATATATATATATATATATATCTTGATTTTTATACGTGTACTAAATATTTTTTCAAACTATAAAGGCTTTTTGCCTGCTTTGTTGTAACTTAAGTCCAATTTACCAGTTGGGATTAACATTTCATGCAATTTCAGTGATATTTAGCTACAGTAACTTCCAGCAAGCAGTCATCCAAGCAGAATTCACAGATAATGGAGCTGATAAGGAGGACATATATGACATATTAACCAGGAAAATGGTTTCTAAAATCCAAATGGAAATAATCTTAAACAATAAATAACATAAGAAAAAATGAATATCTTATTGATGGAATGCGTAAATATAAAACTTTGAACATAACCACCAAGATTGCGTTACAATGCTCGAATACAACACATTCAGTATATGCATATCTTTATATACTCATAAACATATACATACGTGTATGTGTGTTTGTGTATGTACACATGAGCTTCAGTGCAATAACGTAAATGCTGTGTCATTCAAACATATATGATTTACAAAGAATGCAATTACAAATAAAATTTTGTGTTTAGTGTGTTAAAAAAATAATAAAGAAATATTTTTTCTAAATGCGGGGGCGGTGGGGGGAGCGGGGGGAAGCCAAGGGGGAGGGAGGGGGGAACGGGCTGTTTATCTGAAAGCTAAATTTCATTTGTATTTATTATGTTCATATATATATTGTTAGTCGTATCTTGTTAGAAATCTGTGTTGTTATCAATAAATGTCTGTATGTTTGGTATCTATTACCTGGGTCTCTATGCACCACTGAGAAGCGACATCAAAATGTTAATTTCCTTGGGACATTTTTTATGAAAAACGCATCAATATTGTATGCTAACTCATAAATATTTAGAGTATCACTTTGTCTACAATTCACATATTATGTACAATCCATTAATTTTATAAAAACTAAATTATTGACCTTTAGGAGAGAGAGAGAGAGAGAGAGAGAGAGAGAGAGAGAGAGAGAGAGAGAGAGAGAAGTAGAACATGGAATGCAACATATAACGTGGGTTCAAATCGTTCAATAAAGTTCAAAATAAAAACTTTAAATTAATTATTGAAGGAGAGGATCTTGGAACGTTTTATTGGGCTAGACAAGTCATTATTTGATTAGTTAGATAAACAATTTGAACTTAAGCGGTTCCAGCGTCGTTACACAGGGACACGCTCCGATCGGCCAGTGAGTCCTACAGATAAATTCTTGATAAATTGCGAGCCATTAGCCGGTGAGCAGCCGCGCATGCGCCCTTCTAGCTCGGAAGGTTGCGCGGCGGCATAAGACAGGGAAATGTTGGGTGCCTCTCCGGTTTGTCTTGGCTCAGATAAATCACTTTGTAATGCCATATAAACAAATGAAGATGGGAGAAGAAGTAGTTATTTCTCTGTCTAATGAGCAGGATTCAAACAATACAAAAAAGAAGGTAAACAAGGCTTGAGTAATACATTCGCTGTATTTTGAATTAATACATTTCAGCCTCATTGTAATGCTCATAGCCGTATCTGCTAATTGCTTATTTGAAGGGATACCAGGCGTCTTCAGTTCTTTCCCACTAATTAATATTTATCTTTCTATCTATATGTGTGGACATTGGTTGTTCATGTCCTTCTACGTGCTTAAAAAACATAATGCAAGTTCTTATTATTTCAAGGCATACATTTACATGCTTATTAAGAAGATTTATCGCTGATTTCTTGTCGTTACTTTTGCATTCCTTACGTAGTTTAACTAACAAATACGAATGAAACTATACAAAGAACAAAAATGCTGAAAAACATCGAAGAGAATAAATACGGAAACCGATTTTGGGTACGGAGCGATTGGAATTTTATTTTGTTTGTTGTACATGAATGAAATTAATATTGCAGCGAAATCAAAGATGCCAAGTCGGGATTTTCATCTCGTTTATGGTTTCAAATCATCATTTAACTAAACGCGTACAATATACTGTATATATATATATATATATTATATTATATATATATTATATATATATATTATATAATAATATATATATATATATATATATATCATTTATCGCCCCATACCCCCCTTTATGCGGAATAAATAATAATTATTATAAATCAATACATAGAATTCAAAGCACAAACTATAGAAATTACATTTTAAAATAAAGTTATACAGATCAGTATAATAAAATAACGAATCCACCACAATGCCCTAATATAGAAAAGTGACCCTTTGATTCCGTTTCGTATTCAGTTCATATAAGATGCCCCATGCCCATGCCCATGCATGCTCTCACTCTCCTTCTCAACAGCATAAAAATGATGTCAAGAATTGTATGTAGACGAAAATAATCGTATTTAAT
>JAJOZX010006531.1:110000-122500 GCA_023014485.1 Bathynomus jamesi
TAATATTTATTTTGTATTTCTATTTTCTCATGAGGCGACTTTTTAATTTTAAAAAGTTGAAACAAATTTTTTTCATTCATTAAACTTTTGGAATATTTTACATTAATAATTAATTACTTACATTTTTAGAAATGATTTTAATTAGTGTCATTCGTCTTCATTAGTTTAATTAACAGAAATTTAAAAAACACTCTCTGGTCACACTGGAAAGTGAGGACACGTCTCTTGAATCTCAAACATTCTGGAAACTCTTTTTGATCAACTACAAAAATCTTCCATCACATTTTAACCGCCATTAAAATTGCGCTTAAAAAGTATATATATTATATATATATATACTGTATATATATATATATATATATAGGGTGGCGCAAAAGTCGCGCATCATAGGAATTTTCAGTGTTGACTATAATATAGGGTGAACCAAATGTAGGTGGACAGTAAATGATAACGTTTATTTTGAGAATACATATTTAATTTTTTTGTATACTATAATACAAAATAAATTTAATAAATTTAGTTATAAATATTTAATATAATAAAACACAAACACCATAGTTATAATGAACACCATAGTTTAATATAATAGCACAAACCGTATTCAACCTACTGTCCACCTACTTTGGTTCACCGTGTATATTAATTTTTTTTTCTTTTAGGTTGGGGATGGCTGCGAATTAACAATAGACAAGAGGTTGAGCTTGGTTTTAATGTATGGAATACCAGGTACAACAAATCGATGAATCGGTACAGAATTTAAATTCTGTACCGATTCATCGATACATTGTTAATTTCGCAGCCATCCCTTACCGAAAAGAAAAAAATTTATATATATTATAGTCAACACTGAAAATTCCTATGATGCGCGACTTTTGCGCCACCCTGTATATTATCTGGTATTTGATTCTGGTAATTATATTCTTTAATTAATTCGTTTTTTCGGTCGAATTTCCGTTAGCAAATACCGTCTTGTAACTTTCGTAAGACGAATGGATAAACTTTATCGCCATTAACAATTTAACAAATCGGTACAGTTATTATGATCTACTGCACTGTACTGCTTATCTTCTTTTCGTAACTATAATTGTATATCGGTTAAAATAGAATTAAACGTTAACTACAAAACCATTTCCATAATATACTAAACAAATACGTACTCCCTAAAGCTCAAGTATAATGATAATAATGATGATGATAGATGATAATAATAATAATAAATAATAATAACAGCGTCTGTCAAAAAGAGAAATAAAACATACTTATCTCATTTGAATAAATGTATACAGGTATTTTTAATTTATATGCCATCTCTCTCCAGTTTCGCTAATTACCTCCTCAGTGCTAGAATGTTACACCTCCTTTGTTTCCCCGAGGATGATACCTCGCTTTGTAAGATTAAATATATATATATATATATTTCAGTTCAGTTTTAGTATGAAAGATGTGTAGTTCTTATATTGTATTAGTTTATTCCATTCAGGTAATGAAACAATGGAACGAGGAAGGAAAAGCTCTTTATGCTTAGTAATATTCGCTTACTCGCGTTAATTCTTCTGTTGTTTTCGTTTTACGCGGCAATATTTCACTAAAAAAGTAGAGAGGTATTCTAAAATTACCCGGTAAACTTGGGTGTTCTAAAATTACATAGTAACCTTTTGTATGAACGTAATAGTTTAACAAAAATTATGCGATATTTAACAACTTTATTTCAAATACAGCAACAAAAATAGCAACAATAATTGTTTGTTTTAAATGTTCAAAGTGATTTCCTTCAACTTGAACATAGTGTTCGCAACGTCCGACTACTGATCGATAGACATATAAAAGTTTACTCGGTAATTTTAGAGTACCCTGTATTATTGTGTATGTAGTTGGTTTATTTAATTAATTACAGAAAGATAGATAGAGAGAGAGAGAGAGAGAGAGAGAGAGAGAGAAGAGAGAGAGAGAGAGAGAGAGAGAGGAACAAAAATTTGTCTCGGGAGTGTTATTTTTCTTGAAATCTGTATCCTTATTTTTGTTTTTCCTTAAAAGGAACGTTCAAAAATGCGACAATACACCAAAAATAATAATAAAACCAGTGAATTTACATGTTCTTAATATCAAATGTTCAAAATAAACATCTAATTAAAATTAACAATGATTCTAAAAACGTATTTAAACATTCATTGGATTTACTTTTTTGATTTTTTAGCCAAAACTTCCATGAAAATACAAGATATTTAGATACCCTCCAAATGTTATATGAAAAAGCATGGTATTCGCTGTTAATGCGTTTAAAACTTAACAGTATTTGATTAGCGAGATTGATACAAACGTACACTATTGTACATTTGTACGTAGCATCTCTCTCTCTCTCTCTCTCTGTTTCAGGACGAATTTGTAAATAGAAAAAAAAATTATTTCATTTGAGAAATCTTCGTATGTACACTTATAGTCCCTAACTTTCCTTAGCTGCATTGCTGTGCTCTTAAGAGGTTTTGTTTACGTAGAAGTGAAGCAAATAGTGCGTTATTGACTCAGAGTTAACGTCAGAGTCAAGAGCAAAGTGGATCAACTCAGTCAGAAAAATCTCAACAAAATTTTACTCCTTGAAAAGTTATTGCTTGAAGTAAGTTTAAGAAAATATATTTTCTTGAAATTAAAAACAAGTGAAACACGATTTTAACTTTTCTCCTTTTAACTGAAATTCATTTGAATAAAATGGTCTTTTTTTTTTTTTTCTTTTTTTTTTTTCAAATGCAGGACAGAAATTTTAATAGTTTCTCTTGTTAAGCTTCATTATTTTTACAAATTTTGACCTACTTCACCAAAAACCGATATGTGGATGGTGCAAAGTATAAATTAATTATTATTATTATTATATATATATATATATATATATATATATATATATATATAAATAAAATGTATAAAATTTATTTTTAAAAGTTAATTACTATTTTTACTAAGATTCCGTCTAAATCTTTAAGTTTTTTCAAATGTTACTTTATGTTACATAAACTTGAGGTATCTAGAACTATTTATGCGACACCAAACTGATTCAACGCTGATAATGTTGATACAAGGTTGACAGTGGATGAAAGAAGATTAATCAGTGTAGTGTCAACACTGATTTTTAAAAAGTGATTAAACTTTCTGACAATATTCATGAAACAAAGTTGGAGATAAGTTAAAATAAAAAAATAAAGTCCTCACAAAACACTGATAGTTCAGAATTTTTATTGCTTTTTCAGCTGTCTTAATCAGTGCTCTTGTTTGTGTAACACCAGTCACTTTTATAAGTGTCTAATCAAGGTTGATATCTTCACCTGAAAATAGTACTGATACTACAGTGATATTTAAACCGATGAAACAATTTTGAGATTCAACACTTAAAAGGTTTTATCAGTGTGATTACAAATTTGGAAGCAATGTTTCTTTACGATTCAGTTGTTACTTTATATATATATATGTATGTGTGTGGTGTGTGTGTGGTGTGTGTGTGTGTGTGTATTTTATAAAGCCCTTAAGGGGTTCTAAACTTTAACAACATTTTACCTGTTTGAGATAGAACAAAAGAGTAAACAGCATTATAAAGCTTCACTGTCAAACTTTTTGCACATTTTACATTTCAAAATATTCTCCATTTTGGGTGATACAACGTGGCGTAAACAATGCTATTTACATGATCCCCAGAGAAAGGCGTCTAAAATAGTTGAGTTGGGTGGCAGAGCCAGATAAAGCTGGCAAGGGATCCTACGCCAACCAGAATCTTGGGGCCCCTAGATTGTGTTAATTTTTATCCCGTCGTAGTATCGTGGGTAGCGCCCTCACCTATTCAATAGATGGTTGGTTTGAACCCTGGTGGGGGCAAATTTTGCATTCTGCAAAATCGTGCGTGTACATGCGTGAATATTCCATATATATATACACTTTTATAACTTTCCTTCCTGTATATATATATAATATATATTATATATATATATATTAATATATATATATATTATATATATATATATATATATATATATAGATATGTGTGTGTGTGTGTTGTGTTGTGTGTGTGTGTGTATGGCATGCGAAGGTGCCCCCTCAGGGCATTGGTTTCTGCTCGTATGTAGGAGAATTACGACTTCTGATTGATCGAGGTCCATGGTGTAGTGGATAGCATATCTGACCGGCAATCGGATGATCCCGGGCTCGATTCCCGGTGGTACTTCATTTTCATTTGTTCGTTCTCCTCCTCATCTTGTGCCGAACGCTCTTCTACACACGTCGTTCTTTACATATATATATATATATATAAAGGAAGTTATAAAAGTAATATCTAGAAAAAAATATTTGTCGGAAAATATCTTAAATATTTGGAGGACCCCTTTGTATTGGGGCTCTACGCCAATGCGTACTTGGCATAATGAGTAATCGGGCCTGTTGGGTGTCCATAGTCATTGAATAATAAAAAACTTTCCGGTAGACTAACACTCAATGAATAAACTGTAGAAATTGTCCGAAATGGACTTGAAAGAAGACCAAGAAAATCGCTTACTGGTTCTTCAAAGGAAACGAACATGCCAGTATCAACAGTAGGTCTACATAAAATTTTGAAGGTGAAGTTGCTTAAGCATGCTTATAAAATTCAAGTTGTTTAGGAGAGTGGAAGGTGTTTATGTCATGTCGCTAGGCTGTACTTTTGGGAATAATTTCTAATACAAACTCAGAGAAGCTCCCAATTTAATTACGATTTTGGAGCAGCTAACATTTTGGAGCAGCATTTGGAGCAGCCAACATTTTCAGATGAAACGACATGGTATCTCGGTGACAATGTTAGTCGACACTTAATCTCATTTGGGGAAGAGAGAAACCAAACGAGTTTTGTCATCATTAGGGAGACTCCAAAGGACGTTGAGTGGTGCTCCTTACGAAAGTCAAATCAATAGCCCATTCTGTTTTGAGGAGGTGACTGCAAATGGATGGCGCTACCTTGCAATTTTGCGGAATTTCTTTTTTCTCTCAGCTCAAGGTGTTAAATCTTGTGAACCAAATAATTTTCCAACAAGTCGGAGCTCCCTGCCCCCATACATCTTCAATCAATATATAAGTACCATAACAAAATTAGGAAATGGCAAGTTCAGGAAAACTACTGACGTTATAAAATATTAGAATCAATAATTTTATTGAAAAATATGGTAACATTTTAATATTTCGTACATCTTCCATTTATTTGTATTACTTTTTAACCCTTCGAGGCATACTGTCTACAAGCCCCTTCAATGCCGATCCTGTCCCATTCCTTATTTTTTTATATAGGTCAGATTTCGATTAAAATTTATATTTTTAAAACTTTCCTTCGAATTTCCATAATTGTTCAGTAGGATTCACATCTGGAGATTATGGACGCCAGTCGAGAGAGCGCACTAGTTCTTTTGCAAGCCAACTTACGTGGTGTATGGCGTGGTACATGTCGCTTTGAAAAATAGCTTTCAGATTTCATCGATTCTGGAAAAAATTCTCTGGCATATCTTTGTAGATATGAGAGTTCATTCGACCCACACGTGAAAACAGCTTTCCAACGCCTTATGAGGACATGCAGCCCCAAACCATTGTTCTGCCTCCTTCATATTTGACTTTCGGCACATTACAATTATATTGTGATTGTAGGCCTCTCTTACTCTCCTTCTTATGAAAGTTATGCCTGAGGTTAAAAAATCAGGGATCAAACATTTATACTCTCATGCTCACTGCATCCTTTTCTGCGACTGACCGCTGACAGCCAAGGCTTCTTTCTTGCGTTATGTCCTTTGAGTCCTTCTTTAATACGTCTTCTTTAGGATGTATACTTGCAGAAACAACAGTTCCCATAGGCTTCTGTCAACGGAGGTCTAAAACTCTTTCTCTCCGATCTCTGAGGAACCGAGTTTTAATATTCTGCATTCCCGACTCGTTGTCACCTTTTCCTAATCACTTTGATGCTTACTGACATGCATAGCACCTAACTTAGTAACTTAACAACGATTTAATGTGGTTTGAACAGTACATCTTGAATATTTTAGCTGTTTTGCAATTGTATAACTTGGGAATGGGAAACCCTTGAGATGACAGTAGTACAGAACTTATTTTTACCATTTTGTACACTAATTCAAAAAACTTACCACTGTAAGATCACAGAATTGAAAGGTGACACTTCCTTAATGTTAAAAACTTTTTCAGGAGTTTTTTTTTCCCCAAATGATATGGTCATCTTAAAAACTTATTATTCATATATACTTTGATTGGGTAAAACTTATGAACTTTCTTTAGAGCTAGTTGTACACAAGTGCTATAAAACACAAACTAAGATTTTATCCGCGGTACCATCTTAATATAAGTATACATGAAAAATTTTTAAAACTGTCTAATATTTTTGACTTAGGTTCTATATGCTTTGAATGTCGAAGAATTTCTTAATACAATTTTCCCAGCAAAATAAACTAAAGTGTATGAAGCATTAACATTTTGCAGAACTGAAGGCACAAATCGGAACAACATTCAACCAACTTACAGCAGCAAATCGAAAATGTGTTTCAATACTTGCAAAAACAGTCGAAGGCTGTATCGTCCAAGATGAAGGATAGGTCGAAATGTCAAGTATTAGTGTAAAGCGTGCAAAAAATCTTTGATAGTTAAGCTTTACAATATCCCTTGCTTATATTCTTTCTAGCTCTAAAAGGTAAAAATGTTACATATTATATATATATATATATTCATTCCTTCAAGAAATGGTAACACGATGAAGCTTTCCTCCATTTTCACATGCAGCTTTTGCGCTCGAGGATGGTAGGCTTATTTTCATTTCATTTTCCAATAAATGACAAAAAAGATTCGAAGAAAACTTTCTCTGAATATAAAAGAATTCCTCGACCCAAAAATGCCATAGAATACTCTGGTATTCTAGAATATTCTGGGGGTATTATTGTCTTATCTATGCATAAGAGGTCTATAGGAGAACGCCTTTCTATAAGACTTGCTGTTCAGCTCACCCAAACTCTAGAGAGTTTCGTATGAAAAGTTCAAGAAGAACTTCAGCTTTAGCGTGTTTTTAAGTGGAGATTCTCCTTATTCTTTGAATTTTTTTAAATTGATGAATTATAAATACCACCTGAGTGAAATCCCTATTATATATATATATGGATAATTATATATGGGGGCCATTCAAAAATCACGTGGTCCTTAAATGAGGGGGAAAAGTGTTCCTTATTTGACCACCAAGGGCCACATGGGGGAGGGGGGGTCTTGACGTTTAACCACGTGGCCAATACTAAGCATTAAAATATCCTGTTTACTTTATAATATAATATATTAGTCAAGATGTTATTTTGAATTAAAGAAACAAACAATTGATACAGTTTATTTAGAAGATATGCCTTTTAATTGTTCATTTACCTCATTACCTCTCAAGAATATCAGAAATCAATCTAATATGGCACCTTACATTTTACATAAGAATAAGAAGGGTGGGGGTGACACCAGAAGACCACGTGGTTTTGGAGGGGGGGGTTAAGTCATTGGCCACAAATGACCACAAGGGGGGAGGGACGGGTTGAAAACCACCCGAAAAAGGACCACGTGGTTTTTGAATGACTCCTATATATGGAATGAATTTCGCAATTAAACACGTGAAATTAATGAATGACGCAAATCCACAAGGAAAAAGGAAAATGATTCCAAGGCCTTTCGTGTTTTCAGAAGTACACCTCGTCAGGTTTGCATCATATATATATATATATATATATATATATATAATATATATATATATATTATATATTATATATAATATATATATATATATGAGTGTGTGTGTGTGTGTGTGTGTGTGTGTGTGTAGTGAGGATCAGTACCTCTGAGAGATAAAATAAAAAATGTAATTATGTTATATGTTAGTAAAATCTATATCACTTATAAGTACCATCGATTTCAATAGTCGCGGATGCACTGGCCTGCACCTACACCCTATCTTGACTATTGAAACGATAACCTATTACGAGTTTCATTCATACGAGTATGTCCCGTCTGAAATCTAGTAACTTCAAAAATAATATAGTCACCGTACATTCTATTAAAACACAACTCCTAATATTAGTAAGCAAACTTGATTAAAGTACATTTTTAAGCGTTAAGTGTCTGACTTATATACACTTGTATTTTGATAAGTTTATAAAGAATTGAAATTACTGTTTAAGCACCCTATATTAAAAACATAATATGCCCTATAATAGAATAATCAGAACGAAATAGTCTTGTATAACTAGTCATAAAATGATAGCACTCAACTCGCTTTCAATCTGCCATACGGGTAGGATTAGAGTACCCCATATAATATATAATATATATATATATATTATATATATATATATATATATATATATAATATATATATATTTCAACTGCAAAGAACACGCAGTATAATTAACGTAAAGAACGACGCTTGGTTTCTGCGCGTATGTAGGAGAATTACGACTTCTGATTGAGTGAGGCCCATGGTGTAGTGGTTATCATATCTGACCGGCAATCGGAAGATCCCGGGTTCGATTCCCGTGTGGTTACCTCATTTTTTCATTTGTTCGTTCTCCCTCCTCATCTTGAGCGGAACGTTCTTCTATACAAGCGTCGTTCTTTACGATATATATATATGCGCTTCAGTATGGTTTAACAGACCATTTTCTAAAGACGAAATGAAAATTAATAAAACATAATTTCACAATTATAATTGTGATTTTATTACATGCACAATTTCACACATTATTTGTTCAATTTAGGAAAGACGAACAATATAAATGAATTTACATATTTTCAAGACAACTTCCTTTTACCAAGGAAGATATTTAGAATTGTGATTTGACAAAACGCGTCAAGAGACATGTATGGCACTCCTTGGCCCTCATCATATTTACAGAAAAATGATGTACCTCCTTCACTTTTTAACCCTTTAGCGCCAAGCGTCCACTTTACTGATTTTGTTCTGGCTAACGTCAGACGATTTTCTTCACTGTCAGAGAAGGTCTCCAAGAATCAAAAGGTTAATCAACATAGATTTTATTTTGTAGTCGCCTCCGCATGAAAAATTACGCCTATGTTATTCCTATATGAAATATCTATTATAACATGAAACAGTGTTCATATATATATATATATCTATATATATATATATATATAATATATATATATATATATATCTATATATATATATATATATATATATATATATATATATATATATATGTGCACTAAAATCACAGAATAACACGTAATCTTATTAATAAGCAAACAACCACAGGGAAAAGGAAACACAAAGTCCGAGCGCTTTCGTGATATATTCACATCTTCAGGGAGAAACAAAAAATAGGAAGATGTGAATATATCACGAAAGCGCTCGGACTTCGTGTTTCCTTTTCCTTTTCCCTGTGGTTGTTTGCTTTTATATATATATATATATATATATATATATATATATATATATATATATATATTGGTTGTTTTTTTAGTTTTCATAGCTCTTTAGTGAAGAAAAATTGAAAGGCAAAACGCAGGTTGAAATTGAATCTTGAACTCGTTTTCGACTAGCGCGGGTGTCATATTTTCATATCCTGGATCGCAAGTTGCATATTCAGAGTCTCGGAATTTAGTGCCTATTTCTGTATGAAAGAAAGTTTATATTCAAGACATAAAACTTCATCTGGAAGAGAGTTACTTGAGAAGAAAGTTTCTTGAGTTAAGTCTGAAGAAAAGGAACAAACCCTCATCTTGGACATCAAAACCTTTATATTTTATTTCTAAGAGAGAGAGGGAGAGAGAGAGAGAGAGAGAGAGAGAGAGAGAGAGAGAGAGAGAGAGAGAGAGAGGTCTCGCATATGACCTCGGATTGCGGTTTGCATGATGAGAAAGCTGGGGATTAATTGACAGTCGCTGAGATATAGATTGATACCGTGGTTATTATACGTACATTGATGCAGTATCCTCGTATTAAAATTAGGTGCGATGATGGATGACTCTCGGGGCATTGTTATAAATAAGATATATGATATACTCATGCATATGATAAAAATGCATAAGGAAAAAACTGATTTATGCGTTGTTGGTATTGTCCAGAATTACATCTTCATGTTATCAAAATAGATTTGAAAATATTTGCAGCGGTTTATTTGTAAGTGTACATAAAAGGACTTCCATAGAAAATGTAATTCGATTTCATCAATATGTTCAGTATACAAAACCGATTTCCCATATAATGGATGCGTGTATAGGCAATGAACGTATGCCTCGCAAACCCTTAAGGGGATAGGTCACGTTAGGAATGATTCATCTATACGGAATCGGAGACCGATCCTCCAGAATGACTGTACTAACCACAGACCACAACTCAAGTAGTCTGAACGAGAATTTATGGAGAAAAAGACGCCATTTTGGCGACGACCTTCTTACCACTTGAAAATAAAAAAGCCTTAAAAAGAAACGCCAGTATCCGTGATTCTCCAAATGTAACCTAATTCAGACCATAAAATACTCGTTACGAGAAGCCATTCGTGGTAAAAAAAAACACTTCGAAGAATATCTGACCTTAACTAATATTTACCGAATTAATTTCTCAAAACTAAAAGTAATTTGTCGGTTTCGATTCGGGTATTCTTTTCATACATTTTCCGGAGATTGTCGATCGATGCCAAAACGTAAATTTGAAATCCGAACATATCAATCAAATTCTTTTGACCATGTCGCGTGTAATTTAAAGATGTCATTATCACCTAATCTTCAAACTTTGATTCATATTCTTAAAGTATATTCTTTTAAATATCAGAAATGACCTAATTTTACCTAAAATAGAATGATATTAATTAGTGAATTAAGATATGACTTATGACAAATAAATTATGGTCAGGACAGTTGCTTCTGCAATGTCGTTATGAGATACGAGATTAAAGCATTAATTCACGGCTCCATCACCTTCAAAAACCAATTAATGTGGCCATATCGAACTCACACTAACAGTCCACCCACCCACATACACCCACCCACCCACCCATTCACACCCACACCCCCCACCCACCACACACAAACACACCCACCCACCCCCACCCACACCACACACACACACACACACACACACACACACATATATCAGGAAACAAAAATTAATAATCCATTCCCCAAAATGGAGGCATCCTTAATAATGGTGTTTGATGTAAAATGAGGCAGTGTGAGCGTGCATATAATCATCACACTAAACCAATAAATGATGAAACTTCTTTGCATAAAGAAATCAGTGGTGGTTAAAAGAGACGAAGCTTTTTTCCGTAAGAAAAATCATTAACCAAAATAAATATTAATACAAAAGCATATTGCATAATTTGAGATCTTCAACGCTTTTCTGTCTTCTTTTATTTTTAGCATCTTTGAACAAAGAAATGCATGCATGACCAGTACACCGTAAATCGAATTTTTCTTTATTGGTGTTCGGTGATTTATTTCTCTCGTTCGCCAATGCTTTTTCTCTTATCTTATAGACCTAACCGTTGGTGGTCATTGTCTCGTTATTGAGCTATGGGATGCAATTTTGATGGCACAAAAAAAAAAAAAAAAAAAAAATATATATATATATATATATATATTATATATATATTATATATATATATATATATATATATATTATATATATATATATATATATATATATATATTATATATATAAATTTGTTTTAATCCTTTGTGTACATCTTTCATTGTTTTTCTACGCTTCAAGTGAGAAATTTTTATGTATCCTTGTAATATATGTAAGGGCAAATGACCATAATAACTCACTATTTCATAACATTTAGTACCCGCAATGGCAAAATGGCGAACCAGTAATGTCTAATTGCATAAAAATGTCCATTTTTTGCGCGCGCGTAATATCAAATGAGTGAGCTTTGAGGTCTTCCTTACAGTTCGTTTAATCAGTAATTTTTAATTATTGAGCTTTACATGACTTCCAACGCAATTTGATCCTTTCTTCCTTCAGGGAATTTGT
The DNA here is from genome assembly GCA_023014485.1 of Bathynomus jamesi. Taxonomy (NCBI): domain Eukaryota; kingdom Metazoa; phylum Arthropoda; class Malacostraca; order Isopoda; family Cirolanidae; genus Bathynomus; species Bathynomus jamesi. Next base: position 122,020 of record JAJOZX010006531.1, read on the forward strand.
TCATCCTATCTTCGGCAGTTTTTTTGTTTGCCTGAAGGAGGTCGATGTTCGCTCCGCCCTCCTTATTATGCCTGATTAATGCGTCTGACCTTCTCGAGTGTTGGCTGAGGGCGAGAGAGCTCAATCCTTTGCTCCCGAGTTACTCTTTCATTTTGGTTCCGTCAGCCGTTCATACGTTCCGTTCGTATGTGCCGTTCTACTCGGCCGTCGAATGCCGTCAATCGTCATTGTTTTAGAGCGGAGCTGATGATGGTGTTGAGCGGTCAGTGACAGAACGGGAAGTTGAAGGGCGCTAAAAGGAATACGTTGGTCGTGTCATTCAGTGTTTACCTTTATGATTTTTGGTAGCAATGTTATTTTATGCAAAGTGTCCTCAAATACGTTGTGATCGTTTTAGGGAGGTCGGGGGGCGGGGGTTTGTGGGTGGGGGGAGGTGGAGGATGGGAGGGAGGGAGGGAAGGCGAGATGGAGGGAGGTTAAA
>JAJOZX010006531.1:127500-140000 GCA_023014485.1 Bathynomus jamesi
TAATTACAGTCAAAGACGAATTGTCGAAAATCATAAAATTTGTGTTTGTGAATTACTTCAGAACTACTTCTAATATTTCGACCATAATTTAAATTATATAATTGTTATTAACAGTTCCAGTGAAACTTTTAAATTCTCTCTCTCTCTCTCTCTCTCTCTCTCTCTCTCTCTCTCTCTCTCTATATATATATATATATATATATAAAATAATTATTGTATTAGTTCCCTATTCATGTATATAATTTTCCATCCAATGTGACACAAGGTTGATTGATGGGGTTGCTTAGCTTCCTTCGCAGCATCTGAGGTCATGTAACGGAGGGGACCTACAGATTTACGTGGGATCCGAACTACGGGTTGCTATATAATATGGACGAGGAGGACGGTCTCCTATCCAGACCCAGTGTCGCTTAACTTCGGTGATCGACGGGAAACGGTATTACGGCATTGGCTACGACGTAGTTCCCACCCCTTCTGCGACAAAGGTACCATTTTAAAACGCTAAACACAACTAAAATAAAATTAAAGTTACGACTGTTGGCATTCAAAGCCCAGAAACATTTTTTAAAGAGTTCTATTCCTCAGGTATATGGTAAAAACGAGGTAAATAAGATCTTAAAAAACGTGAAGCTTCATTTCCTATGATGGACTGTGGAGGGAATGCAGTGGTGACCCGTGCACACAATGTATTTGGTTGGTTTGATCCAGTTCTCCCTTTAATGGGGAGTTATTTTTCCTGGTTGGTAGTGTTATTGTTCGTCTCAGCGACCTCTGTTGGACGAAGGAAGGTAAAACATGTCAACCAACGTATCATATCATATCAAAACATATCAATCATGAAGAACACGAAACACATTCAACCTGTCGCTTTATTTCTCACAAACATTGAGGTGATAATTAACGTAGGTAGGTCGCTCTACGCACTTTGATAAGAATAAACCGCATCATAAAATTATTTCCTTTTTATCTGTCTTCGAACTCGCATGCGTGAGATCGTTAAGATACGCAATGTCGCGCGCATCCAAACGAGGAGTTTAGACCAGCCACGTACTGAAGTGACACAACATGTCAGTGACATGTTTGTGTCGTGTTCCAACCAGAGCAACAGATAAAAATGTACACACCAAAAAAATAAATAAATTTCACCTTCAACTTCTTTCCTTGGTTCGGTGTGACAACTGACATAAAATAGAATAGGCAATGTCGTCTGCGACATGTTTCAGACAACTTTTGTCACGCTTCTTCGGTTTGCAATATTGCAATGAAGCAAATGGACGAGGCAGTAAAAAACGTGTCACAGACGTTTCCTTTTTTCTTTTTTGTACTAGTATATCGTATCACTTTAGTGTCTGCGTGTGTCCGTACTGCAGGTAATTTAGAAGAGCTTTACTTATTAATATTTAGATGTCATGAAACACATCACCAGTACGGACATTTCATGTATAGTTTTGGAAAAGTTCGCCTAAAAACAAAATTTCTTAAAAAAAACAACCAAAATGAACTCTTCGCTGAAATTGTACATTTGAGTACTGATATATATATATATATATATATGTGTGTGTGTGTGTGTGTGTGTATAAGTAAGTAACACATAACACATAACATTTATATACATATAAGTAAGTAACACATAACACATAACATTTATATACATATAAGTAAGTAACACAAAGTAACTAAGTATATATATATATATCTATATATATATAATAATTAAAGAGATTAACAGTACCTAGGTAATTACAACCCCTAAAGATTAATGTTCTGTTATCTTTAATTAATGCCTTATAAACGTTATAGTCATAATTAAAATAACAGAACAGAACATGCATACATTTAGAACAGAGTTTTAAAATTCATTGTTTTTTTTTAGTACATCAATCCCATTATTACGGTTTTTTGCATAATTAAGTTTTTGGGGGGTGAGGTTATGGGGGTGTGGGGGTTGCGAACACTGCGAGTATAATTAAGTAAAATTGCTATTGTAAAATCGGATAATTTACTGAATGCATTTCGTACTACCTTTGGTGAGAGATGATCTGATTGGATCTCTGAATAAAGAATATAGAATTCATTCAATTTTTATTGTATTTTAGTACTTTGCTTATAATCTTTTTCTTTTTTTGTCTTTTTCTCCTCTAATTTTTTTGTTATTAATTCTTTGTACGTATTGTTAGAGACTTATTTATGGAAATTTATCATGCATTGCGTAGAGAGAGAGAGAGAGAGAGAGAGAGAGAGAGAGAGAGAGAGAGAGAGAGAGAGAGAGAGAAGCGTTTTAGACTATTGAAAGATTTCATATCTGTAAATTGGCCGTTTCAACGGTTATATACGAGTTATAAATTCTTGTAACTTTGAAAAGAGAAAAAAGGCCTTGTTTTACGTGTATAGTTACAAGTGACTAATGAGTCGTTAAGGAATTTATACATATTTCAATATTATCCTAACTTAACCTAACCTAACCTAATCTTGTCTTGTCCACATAATGTCAACAAAATTCGATACTGCAAAGATGGAAGTCTAAGATTATTTGAGTCCTTTCATTATTGTTCCAATAAAGAAATCATGCTTACTACATTTAATTATGCGTTTAACCATTCATAACGTAAATTAACATAACGTACATTAACGTAATTTAGGTTAATTTACGTTATGTAGATTAAACGCAGAAGCAGAACGAGTAATACCACGGAGGTCGTATTATATATACACTATATACAGTATATATATATATATAATATATATATATATATATATAATATATATATATATATATATATACACACACACACACACACACTCCACGTTCATTAGTTCTGGAGAGTAAGAAACCCGGTATCGTCATTATGTGGCTGCTGAGCACATTTATCAGCACTAAATATAGATAAACAGAATTAAGGTTGACACATAACGACAATATATCCAGAGTGGAAAAAGAGAACTGGTGATCTGTTATAGCGTTTAAATCATTTAAATCTCCGTGTTGAGATAATTTCAGGACCTAACTCCTTTTTCTGACTTTTTCATGATAAAATAGCGTTTACAGAAGACCGAATTGAGAATTTATTAAGCTTGTTCATTGTCACAAAGTGATTAACTACGATTTGATAATGTTCTTTTCCATCATTTACGCTGTTTTGAAAGAAATTTTTCCCAGTATATAGAACAGTATCGTTCAGTGCTGTGTTCGAGGGTATACGCGGGTATACGCCGTATACTTAGTTCTATTATTATAAATTTTGAGCGTATTTTCGTACATCAAAGTATCAAATAGTTAATTACAACAGGTATACGCATTGATTTCTCTGTGTTTCGTTATTATGTAGTTGTTATTAGACAGGTTACTAATAATTACAACACGCGGAGTGTGGTCCTACTTTATATATACACAATGGAGAAACCAATTGTACATACACGCCCACATATCTTTGAATAGTGGCTCGTCAAACATCGTTCTGTATTAGATACTTGATCAAGTCTTGTGAAAAATAAAGGAGAAACTGACACTACACTCTAAGGTGAAGTTGTTCCACATATGCAGGCAACCGTTTCTAAAATTATAATTGTTCCATTTGACCGAGTATGGAACAATTTTGAATAAGTTTTATTTTTAATGGTGATATAATTGGTTTAAAGTCGGTCCAGAAAGGAAAGTTGTTACAACATTATGAAGTAAAGTTGTTTTTCCATACAGAACACCGTTTCTAGACATTTAACCCTTTACTGCCCAAAAGGACAAATTTCTAACCTTTCAAATACACGCATTCATTATTTAACCCTACAAAATATTTAGACAGTAAAGGGTTAATTGCTCCATTTGCTGTATGAGCCGATTATGGAGCGATTTCTTTGTAAAACGATTGGTCCATAATTGAAGCCGTTGGAACAACTTCCCTTTGTGGACCGATTTTTGATCAATCATATTCCCATTAAAAATACAACTGGTTCAAAATCGTTCCACATTCGGTTCACGCGAAACAATTACATTTCGAGAAAGGGTGGTGTGTATGGAACAACTTTACAGTGTAGTTTTGTGGCAAACTGTTATAATAAATACATTTCTTTTATTACAGTGTTGCATAAATGTAATTTCAAATATACCCTATTGCTCTGAAGTATTTTCTTTTTTTTTTCTTTACAGAGTATACCCGAAAAGAAAATTACAAATACCCTACTGGGTATTGTTTCATTATTTATTAACTCGTTTACAGTTCTTAAACATTTTATCTGTTTTTATAAGTGAGTTCTCTAACACGCAGTAATCGAATTAAAGAAATGTTAATATTTGTTTCTGTGCCACACATTCCATACCTCCATCGTGGTCATAATTTTTAGTAATACTAACTTGTAATAACAGTTTAGTAAAATGATTTTAATTGCAGTTATTCCAGTAAGGGATGTAGTTTTTTTTTTTTTTTTAGTATTAAAGAAATTAATCGGAGTTTAACAAGTTTTGAACAGCTTTTTCGACTTCGGGTTTTGCATTGAAAGAATTACTGAAGTTTCAGTACAACTGCTCCCAACTCACGAGTTATTGTGGAAGAGTTACAGGAAACAAGTTAGCAGAAAATGTCTGTTTTCCTTAAAGTCCCTATTATAAGCGAACGTATATATATATATTATATATATATATATATATAATATATATATATATAGTGGTTATATGATAGTGGCTAAATAAAAGGTAAATTTCATACCCCCAAATCTTCTTTGAAATAAGATTGGAAATGGCTTGTAATGAATTCATCTTTCGTTATTTAAAGGTATACACACCAGAACAGTCTTTGTAATACTTATCTTCCCCTCCTCTTACGGAACCATACAGCGTATAATTACTTGTCACACACACACACACACACACACACACACACACACACCAAAAAAACCCGGTCATTTGCGTTATAAATATTTTTTTAACAGTGTTTGGATCTTCAAAAAGACAAACTTTTTGACCGACGAACCAAATTTTAGAGACACCGAAAAATATTTCTTTGATGAAAAAATTTCAACGTAGAAAATTGCACTTCTACAAACACCGAAGCTAAAATATAAAGTAACATGTAACTTATATGCTAATGTTAGTTTCAATCTAACCTGCTGTAACCTTCATATACATCGATAACTATTAGAATTTTCTAAGATGAGGAGTTCTCGAACTTGTTTATTTCTGTACCACTTACGACACAACAGAAAAATTTACCGTACCACCATTAAGCGACATTGGGTCTGGGTAGTCGTTGGATGGGTGACCATCCTCTGCGTCCAGATGATACCGTATAGCGATCCATGGTTCGAATCCACGTGAGGCTTTAAGTCCCTTCCATCGATGATTAAAAAAAATATATATATATATACACACACACACACACACACACAACACACACACACGCAGGGTGTTTCATATGTCTGGAGACATCGGAAATATGTAGAAAGCGTAATACTGTACAACTTTCTAACCATGTTTTATTTTGAACATACCATTAGAGAAAGTGTTCAAATTGTTCACCCTCAACTTCAACACATATCATTACTCGTAACTGGCAACCTCTCTAAATACTTCTGATTGTTTCAGCAGAAATTCACTGCAATTTAAATCCTCAATTGTTCTTAGTCTGTCTACGTAAACAACAGATTTCAAGTGTTTTCTTGAACACCCTCGGTAATATTATGTTGAAAATAAAACATTGTCATAAAGTTGTATTACTCTTTCTACATATTTCCAATGTTTCCAGACATATGAAACACCCTGTATATATGTAGAGCAAAAGTCAAGACGTAGGAATTTTGTTTTTCATTGCATATATATATATATATATATATATATATATATATATATATATATATATATATATATATATATTATATTATATAATATATATATATATATGCAATGAAAAACAAAATATATATATATATATATAATATATATATATATCGTAAAGAACGACGCTTGTATAGGAGATATTCCGCGCAAGACGAGAGAGAGAAAACGGAACAAATGAAAAAATGAGGTAACCACCTGGGAATCGAACCCGGGATCTTCCGATTGCCGATCAGACGCGATACCATTACACCATGGACCTCACTCTTCCAAATGCCGTAATTCTTCTACATACTCGCAGAAACCAATGCCCCAAGGGGGCACCTCCCGCATGCCGTAACATTATATACATTCAACTGCAAAGAACACGCAGTATAAATAACGTAAAGAACGACGCTTGTATAGGAGATATTCCGCGCAAGACGAGAGAGAGAAAACGGAATATCTCCTATACAAGCGTCGTTCTTTACGTTATTTATACTGCGTGTTCTTTGCAGTTGAATGTATATAATGTTACGGCATGCGGGAGGTGCCCCCTTGGGGCATTGGTTTCTGCGAGTATGTAGAAGAATTACGGCATTTGGAAGAGTGAGGTCCATGGTGTAATGGTATCGCGTCTGACCGGCAATCGGAAGATCCCGGGTTCGATTCCCAGGTGGTTACCTCATTTTTTCATTTGTTCCGTTTTCTCTCTCTCGTCTTGCGCGGAATATCTCCTATACAAGCGTCGTTCTTTACGTTATTTATACTGCGTGTTCTTTGCAGTTGAATGTATATATATATATATGTAAATTTGCATTGAAAAAGCATAGTTCCTATGTGTCTTAGCTTTTGTCCCACCCTCTGCCTTGATGGTGTAGTGGTTAGCATCGCTGAGGGGAGGGAGATGCTGCAGAGGGCATATATATATATATATATATATATATATATACACAAACTCAGAATGGTTCCCTGAGAACATTATATGTTAAACACAGACCGTGCATGGAACAAGGAACTTATTCGGACTATAGTGGATTTAATTTTCCCAGAAGAGTTCCTTGTTCCATGCATGGTCTGTGTTTAACATATATATATATATATATATATTATATATATATAACTCGGATGAGTCCCTACCAGCGCTAGCAAGTCAAGAGATTCCGGATTCGAATTCATATATATATATATATATATATATATATATACATACAGAAAATGAGACATTGCGAACATTGAAGCTATACAAAGTACTTTTACGTCTAAGATAGAAGAAACGGAAGGTAAAGACTACTGGTGTCGACTACAATCCCTGGAACTCTACTCTCTCGAAAGAAGGCGCGAGCGGTACACAATAATATACATATGGAAAATACTCAAGGGCTTTGTCCCTAACCTTAGAAATGAAATAGAAACAAACTGGAATGCGAGAAGAGGCAAATTTTGTACAGTACCAGCTGCTGTGGTACAGGGGGCCATGAAAACGAGGATGGAAAATACCCTCAGAATACGAGACCCAAAGCTTTTCAATGCCCTACCAATAGAAGTAAAGAATCTCCAACACACCGACCCGAATAACTTCAAGAACCAGCTGGACAGATTCCTGTGCAAAGTCCCTGACCAACCATGCGTGGCTGGCTACGCGGGCAGGAGGAGATCAGACAGCAATTCCTTCTTTCACCAAATCCCGCAAATGAGGTGGGATGCTGCAGAGGGGTCGATCCTGAACCGTCGTTCGAACTCACACAAAGTAAGTATATATATATATATATATATACATATTATATATATATATATATATATATATATATATATATATATATATATATATATATATATATATATATATATATATATATATATATATACACAGGGTGGGAGGAAAGTCCCTAAGAATTTTATACATCCAACTATTTAGTTAACAACATTATACAGATGTTGAATGATGAAACAAATCAAACAAAAAGTCTATAAAAAATTTATTCATATAAATATTTTGGTAAATTTTAATTTAATCTTCAAAGAGTTCTCCATCCACAATGATACAGGAATGTAGCGTTTGTCACGCAAATAAGCCTAAAGCGAGAAATCATATGGGGTTAAATCAGGTGATCTGGCTGGCCACTCGATAGGACCTCGCCGCCCAAGCCATCTTCCTTCAAGGTTCGTATCCAGAATCTCACGGGCAGCTGCAGAGTAAAGTGACGGCGCTCCATCATGTTCACTAAGCTAATCCCTGCCTACGCAATCAGTAAACTGTGGCAAAACTTTCTGTCAATACCTGACAATAGCGTTTTCCATCTATCGATCCATCGTATCTCTCGATATGTCAAAGGAAAAGAGTCCTAAATAACCAATGCACTCCCAAACTGTTAGTGTAGCCATTTTAACGGGTTTACCCAATCGTACGTTGTGTTTGTTTCCTTTACTCGTTAAGCCGAAGACACATTCATCTGAGAATTTGATTTGTCGAAGGAAATCTGGATCAGTGTTGAACTTTTGCTTCATTGTTTCATCAAACTGCTACCGTCTATCAAAATCATCGTCATATATGAGCTGAGAGTAAATGGGTTTGTAATCGTGGTACCTCTGTGATTTCAATATTTTTGCTACTGAAAATTTGGAAATACCCAATTCCTGTGCAACTTTTCTCGTTGAAGTTGTTGGATGGACTTGAAAAGTGGCGAGGACATTTTCTTTGTTGTTGTCTCGTGTCGCCGTTACTGGTGTTCCGCTTCTTGGACGATCTTTTACCAGGCTCCCTGTTTCCAAAAAACTGAGCTTCCAGTATTAAAGAATGGTTGCATTTGGTGGTGGTTTATTATATTTTTGTTGAAATAAACACAAACTTTCCTTACAATTATTATAAGAAATAGTCCACGATACAAGATACACTTTTTCTTCAGTGCTGTATTCCATCGTTACTGACATGACGCTGACTGGGTCTAGGGCCTAGGGCCTTCCTGTTCTAGCCTAGGGTCATTCCTGGCCTTGTATAGTTGCTTTGAAAAGTATCGTATACACTGCAGTGATATCATTGGAATTTGATATTTATTAATTTATTATTAACAAATTATTTGTATGTATAAAATCCTTAAAGGCTTTTCTCCCACCCTGTGTATGTATAATAGTTCCTATAATAACAATTTTCCGTGTTTGTAAATGTGTTTTTGTTTGTACATTATTATATTTTAACAGTACAAATTATCATACACTATAATATCCCAGGTTATTTTTATTTCAGTTGGTTGTCCAGTTATGTTTTGTTTCCTTCCTCAGCTCACTGGAAAACAGACAAATTTCTTTCCTCGCTTCCTTACTTAAATATAAAATTATCTTTGCAATCAACTCCTAATCTTCGCTTACTCACCTCGGTTTACCTGTCCTGCATCTAATTATTCTTTCATTCCTTGTCTTAGCTCACGTTGGATGGGTGACCGTCCTCCGCTTTCTGCTTTTCAACCCGAGGTACGGATCCAAGTAAAACTGTAGATCCCCTCCGTCACGTGACTTTTGCCATTACGAAGGAGGTTAAACAACCCCCAAACAGTTTTCTTCCTTTTCCTTGTCCTAGATGTCTTCCACATCCAGGTGATGTAGCGAACCACGGTCCAGACTCCCCATTAAGCCATATAGGTCCTTCCTATCCGCTGGTTGTTAGCAGGGTGACTAAATCAAACAATAACAACTATTTCTTGTTGTGAAATTCCTTTCAACTTCATTTCAACTTCATTTACTTTGAACTTTATTTACTTTTCTCCCAGTGTTCACGAGGAACAAACCCCTTTTTCATAAACTTCTAAACACAAAACAATATTTGACAACTACTGAAACCTATTGAAAACACTGGACACGATTGATTAATTTTTTACAAAATTCTAAACCATCTGGTTGTTGATACCCTTAAAAAGATACTTAAATCAGCTCCAACTCGCAGTTTATTACAAACAATAAAATAAAAGATGACTGCCAGGAAGCTCATTTCCCCAGGATGTAGGGTGAGTGTGCCCCAGGGGCACTGAACTACCAGGCGAAAAGGAGAAGTAAATATACCTATTATAAACTTTTATTAAAAAAAAATGAGCGAATCTTTTGATGATAATCTATATTTTCGAAGTACCAACGAGGCTTTGAAAATAATATTGGTGGACACATTTGGTTACTTCCGACTCTCTTTCATGACCCAAAATTATGAATGCACAGAACAAAAATTACTAATTTAACTTAGCCTAACGTAAATTAACGTAACCTTATACTAATCTAATCTATCCTTACCGTAACCTAACCTAACCAAATCTAATCTAACTTGGACCAAATGTAATGAAGCGGAAAGGCCAAGCAATGTTTTGATTATAGAGTGCTTTACTTTAACAAAACCAAACCCATTATTATGACATTATTGTTAATTATCATTATAAAATAAGAATAAATTAAACGTTATAATGCGAAAATTAACAACGACTGGAAATTAAGCCGCGGTCACGTGTCCTTATTGGAAATTGAAATAATTTTAATATTTCAAATCTTAGTTAATTCTTTTAGTAATAATTATAAATAAAATAAGTAATTTATTATAAGTTATAAATAAAATTATTCATTTATTTATTATAAATAAAATTACTCATTTATTTGGAATTATTTGTAAAATCATTTTCAAACAAAACGACGAAAAGTTCGTTGCAAATTCATGTTGGGGATAACTTCCTTATTATAACACCGCAGTCTTCGCAAGTTCACATACTGTAATGGTGCAGCCCTATAATATAGGGGGTTCAGGGGGTGAACCCTCATTTAGTGGTGTCCGCATTATTGTACCCTATCACCTCGTGGTGGTCTCATTAGAAATGTTTATCCCACCATCTCCATATATATATATATATATATATATATATATATATATATATATATATATATATATATACTGGCCCTGTTATTATTAGTGAGAAGTGCCTAATAATAAAAAGTTTTTTAAATGCGTTCACGGCTCACCCATTTAAAGGTGAGTCCATCATTTTCCATAATTTAGCTTTGGCTGTGAACTTAAAAATTTTAATGGGTTCTCTCTTATTTTTAACTGCTAACGTCCAACGTGCAAGAAATTTGAATGAACCTTTGAAAGGATATTAATAGTGTGTCCACAAATTAACAGCATATTTTCGTAGTAGTATATAATTTAAAAGGTACTCGTAACTCGAAGACAGCCTCTGTGTATTTAGATTCCAACTATTTTATATTATTATATATATATTATGTTAAAGGTTGCTGCGATCGATCACGATTTAGCCGACTGACTGACGACATATTTTTTACGGCTTAGTTTTGGTTGAGAATTAAAATTAAAGAAAAAAACAACTAAATACTGTATTTATATAAACTGATAGTTACGCGGATTAAGATAAATGATTAAGATAAAGGTGTACTTTTTTTTTTAATAGCCCGAAATGATTCTAAGTATTTAACTAAAGTCAACACAGAATTTAAGAAAGTTTACAAAAAAATATATTATTTTTTAATTCAAATTCTATATAGCGCTATTCGCTTATATACTTATACCCTTCTTCACAATCGCCATGACTCAATTATAATGTAATTATATAATTATTTTTGGCAAATGAGGGTAATTACTAATGGATATTAAGTGTAATTATAATTTGGGAAACCTAACACTGAGTTAAAGTAACAAAAATTCTTGGAGTTTTATATCTTAACTTCTGTAAGTTTTTTTTTTTTTTTAAATTTATTTTTTTAATTTTTTAAAAATCGAAACTCTGTAAGTAACTAAATGTAATATTTTTACGCAATGCCATATGAGAGGAAAAAGCCTAAAAAAAAAAATATTGTTGGTGTAAAAAATTAAATTTCTTTTTAAAGTTATTGCTGTTGTTGTTTTTAAGAGTAACGTAGTTGCTACTTTTAATCCAACAACAAAAATTACCTCCAACAATAAAGAAATGAAGAAAAGAACAACTCATCTTCAAAGAATCGGTGAAAACTCCCTTCCTCTCCTCTACCCTTCCACAATACACACGCACGCACGTACAAACACAAACATACACACATACATACATACAGACATACATGCAAACAAGCTAACACCCTCACCTACTTAGACGCGCTCGAAAAAATGTGTTGATAAAAATTGAAATTAAATTAATTCAGACCGAGAAAAAGAGATTGAATTATAAATACTGCAAAAGGAGATTCAAAATTATTGGACATTCAGTGAATATGATTCTATTCTAGGTCTGGCAAAGTTCGAAATTCACAATTAATCTAAATTTGTTATAATAGCATAAAAATGCTTAACATATGTTCAGTTAAAACATTATGTACTATATATATATATATGTACAGAGAGAGAGAAAGAGAGAGAGAGAGAGAGAGAGAGAGAGAGAGAGAGAGTTGAAATTTTATAAGGTGAAAGTCTTGGTAAGGCGAGCAGAGTCTAATTAGAAGTTTATTTTACGAGCATTTCATTCAAGGCGTTAAATGACGAAAATCACCTAAACAAACATATCAGCAAACACGCATCAAACATTATTTGTTAATTAAAACTATGTCACATACTTTAAAACTGTCCTTTAATAAAAATAAAATTATAATAGTTTTTATATAAAAAAAAAAAAAAATTGCTTTTCTTTCAACGTCTTTCTCAGCCGCTAATAGCGAGTGATTAAAACCAGTTGCAACTCGCAACTGA
>JAJOZX010006531.1:145000-180000 GCA_023014485.1 Bathynomus jamesi
AAGAAAAATAGCCTTCTCACGCTTATATAGAATGATTTTGACAATTGTAAAAACCCGAAGGTAGGAAAAGGGAGTTTCTGAAAACAATCTGAGCACAAATCTTTTCCAAAAGTGTTCATTTTTATCCAAAATTAATTTTTTTTTTTTAAATATGAAGAAATTTTTAAGTTTTCTGAAATTTTATTTGAATTGGAGTATTGTACGAATTAACGGAATTATATCGCATCATATGCATAGATAAGAGCTCTGTTTTAAAAGCTCCTCTTAATAGTGAGGTAACATCTCTTCTCTCTCTTATTAACTTTTGAGGTAGTTAATTTACCTTCTCCCGATCTCATGTGCGCCTTTTTTAATCGAAAACGTTAGTTGGTTTTTCTTGTTTTAAGAGATTTTACTTATAAATACAATTTTATAATAAGTATTTCAAACGCGTGTGTGTGTATGTGTATATATATATATATATATATATATATATATATATATAGAGAGAGAGAGAGAGAGAGAGGAGAGAGAGAGAGAGAGCGGTTCAACAGAATAATGGAAGAACACTCACATTTTCGATGTTATATTAAGTTGTGTTATATATTTTACTAAATCGATATTTGAAGGCATGCTCTACTGAGGTAATCTATTAATTTAAGATGCTTATGTTGACTGTGAACAAGGTATGATAGTTGGGGCCCGTCTGGTTGGTGACAAAAGTCGCCGAAACTGCTTATGTATCTCGAGGAACAGTTCCAATGGTTATGAATACATATAAAGAAATTTAAAAAATACATCAAATAAGCAATAGTTAGGGTAAAAAATCATTGACAGAATGTAACAGAACCCACTTATTACTACGAACTGTGAAGCGTGAACCAACTAATGCTACATCAAAACTTTGTTCACGACTTAACTTTGTTTTACAACGACGGGTATCAGTCAAAACGATGTTAGGAGAATTGTTAGTGAAACCCCTCATAATACCAACCAGTACAAATCTGGAATGAAGTTGGGGTTGGACGGAATAATGAGAACACCACCGTGTTCATGATGTGTATCTTTTTTTATTTCATTCAATGTATTCATAACCAAGAGTATTGTTCGTCCAGATGCATGGTCAATTCCAACAATTTTTGTCGATGAGACACCAACCAAACGGACTTCTAATATTATGTCCCTTTCGCAGTCAGTGGCATCATTTCCAATCGTCATTTTTTGTATTTATTCCGCAAGAATAGGTGAAAAAAATTGTCAGCATATTAAAATAGAAAATGTCTTCAATATTATCTGCATTCATTCACCCATTTCGTAAAATATCTAACCCCATTAATTATATCGGAAAATATAGTATCAAAACTGTTCTTGCTTCCATTATTCTGCCCAACCCCTCTCTCTCTCTCTCTCTCTCTCTCTCTCTATATATATATTATATATATATATATACACACACACTGTATATATATATATATAAAATATTTCCTGTTTTCAACAAGGGTGCCAATAATACCCGTATCAATTTCTGGCATCATGATGCATGAGAGAACATTTTGTGATAACAGCTGTACTCTAAATTAATAACAAAAACAAAAATGTATAAAAAGACATCATTAATATATTATTTTTTACAAACCTCGCCAATATTTTTTAACAGTAATTTCATATAATATTAAATTTTATAGAAATAAAACAAAAAAATTATCGTATTATTATTGTAACATAAAAGATATTGTAATATTGTTATATTTATTTTATAAATAAACGATTGATTGATTGATTGTAAACAAAATCTAGTCGAAGAAAGTAATTATCTTTCGATCAATTAAGTAAAATCTATGGAAAATATCGAGTACAAAGCTATAACTATTTCGCAATAATATACAGGGTGACCATAAGTTACGTTTACAAATTCAGTTGAAATTTAATTTGTAAAGATAATTTATTGACACCCTGTATATACGAAAGGAAGCTCGGTGTTGAATTGATGTTGCGTGAAGAAATTCTTGCCATGCAGGGATTTCCCCACACTGACATTATCTTCCCTTCTGATTTAAGTTCTTTGAGTTCCTACGCGTGTTTTCAATGATTATTCACGATTTTCAAGTTATGTCAATGTACAAATAAACATTTCTATACAACGAAAGTAGGACCAGTAATAAATAAGCTAAATGCCATTAATTTTGCCTAAAAGGCTTCCATGCTTCCAATGGCATATTCAGATGAGAGTACTCTGAATATATTAATGTCATAACAAATATCTAAATATTGTAAAACTCTGTCACTTGTATTTTTTTTTTGGAATAAAAGTTTGAAGTTAACTGAATTGAATAGCAATAATTCAACTTTGAATGGTTTAATATTCTTAACTTCGTCAATTGTAATACATTTTTCTTTACACTAGGACAGGACCGGTATTTAGCACATTATACTTACTTAGTGTCAATTACTACTAAAGGACATTTTCACACAACAGTCAAGGGAGTTTACCCTTACAGTGGACTGAATTTTAGGGACTGGAATTGCGTGTATAGTAATTGATCGACACATTACACGCATTGCTAAAGTGGAACTCTTATCTTGTCTCTCGCATAAATCTATCCTCAATCTAGTACAATCATGCTCGGTATAACGAAACTGTATCCTTGGAATATACAAACATGGTCAGTATATAAGGACCATGTATATTCCTATGAGCGTACGAGGTAGTTTCAGGTAACTGATTAAAGATATAATGCCTGTTTTTAAGGTTTCCCAAAAACAGCATATATTTTAGTTAAGTAGTTTTAGTGGGTAATAAAGTGTTAAAGAAATACGTGTAAATAACCGGGAATTAAATAAAAAAATATGTTTTGTAACACGCAAACAAACATACAAACAAACAAACAAAAACAATTCGTTTCTGAAACAAATCCTCAAATAATTTTTAAAAATATAAACACTCCAAAAATCAAGTCATAAAAAGGGGTAATTTATTTCTTTCTCTACTCAATTTGACCCGAATATCTGTAATATGAAATTGAAGTAAGCACAATACATATCATTATTCTTTAACTTAACATAACTGAGGTTGTGTTAAGTTAAAGAAAATTATCATTGTAATAACTTAAGAAGAAATTATTGTGTTATTAAATTTTCCCACGAATACAATTGCAATTAAGTATTTTTGCAGTGAGAGAAAAAAAATAGTTAATTTTGTTTATTTTTAATTCAATTTTGGTTAAAAATATTGCAAGAAAAATGTGTTTTGTTTAAATGTTAAATTTGTTATTTATTTTAATTATATTTTAGAAGTGTTTTTTCCTGGTGTGTTGTCCATATAAGATTTCATTTTTTGAAATAACGTCACCGCCTCGATAGTGTAGTGGTTAGCATCGCTGACTACGAATCCATCGGCCCCGGGATCGAGACCCGGTGACAACAGCCGGCGGGCAAGCAAAACCAAAACCCAGCTGTTCATCCTTCCACACAATAAAGAAAGTGGTTGGTAGATAAATGGGTACCCTGAGTGGCCTAGTGGCTTAGACGCTGTGCTGCTGGTGGGGCGTGATTCGAAATCCACGTTAAATTGTAGGTCTAAGGTAGAGTGAAAAGCTTGACCTTCGTTAGAATGAACAATTCGGGCGGAAGCTAACCAAAAGTTATAGAGAAGCGATTTTGATATGAAGCTGTTTAAAAAAAAAGACGAAAGAGCACTATCTACAGATCAAGAAAAAAAATATTTACAATACTAAATATGTAGCGAAATTACTTGAATCGAATCAAAAAAAAGTTTATATATGTGTGGTACGACCAATTATACGTTTTATTCGTTCCAATACTGGTTCACCATTAGGCAAAATCTGGCAAATTTTATCTGGTACCACTTTATTATATACAAACTTATGACTCATTAAGCAGTTAGTATACAATAAAACTGTCATTTAATTAAAACTTGTCGATACCCACCCCGAAACAGATATATATATATATATATATATATATATATATATATATGTGTGTGTGTGTGTGTGTGTGTGTTTTTCCTTTTCCCTGTGGTTGTTTGCTTATTAATAAGATCACGTGTTATTCTGTGATTTTACTGCATATATATATATATATATATATATGTGTGTGTGTGTGTGTATCCGTAACAAAAAAATAGTCAGTAATCCAAATAACAAATTAAGATTCTTTAGTGTATAGTCAAAGATTAACTGGAGTACTATTCTTACGATATTTTTATATTAATTGAAGTACAGCTGCCATTCTTGGTTTTGTCAGTCTGAATGGCCAAGATTACCAAATGACCGTAAGAAATTTGTAAGACAAAAACTCTTAGAAAAGTATTTCATTATGAATAAAGAAACAGAGAGTACAGGACAAGGTTTTCTCCATGTACTGTTTTTAGCCCCTTCAGTGCCTTTGGGCGATTTTCTGGACCTCAAAAAAAAATCATTAATAAAATATATTTAGATTTTTGTTAGTTTGGAGGCTTAAAGTCCTGATTCCTGGTCAGCTACGCGTGTTTTATATGCTTGGTATACCTTCCCCAGAGCCTCAGTGTTTTTCAGGACATTTTAAAACAATATAAAAGCGTAAAAGAGACTAATCTATTATTGTCCTGGGTACTGAAGGGGTTAAGACAAGTTACTGCCGACCTTGCTCCTTAATTCATTATTTTCAAGTGATATTTCAAAACATTATTTCTTTCATGTAAATGTTTTGCGGTAACGTCCGCGCATCCTATTCCAAAAAGAGAAAGTTGTTAAATGACCTATCGTCTAATAGCTGGTTTTACCCAAAGCTCTTGAAGAGGTTCTAAATTAACATCCAGTCATAAATATTGATGTAACCCAAGTTCCACGCATACATACTGGTCAGAATTAATATATTTGGTGGTTATCATTTCTATAATGGCATTTTTACATATTAAATAGTTTTAGGACTACCTGGTATCGGTCATCTTCCTTCGTCTTTAATATTAACTTACACGTTTCGGTAAGACGTTCGCCTAAAACGAATAATTTACAAAAACCATAAAAAATTACTGATTGATAATAATTGACGCTTGCGTTTTGAAATTTTTATTTCTGTCATCAAAAAGAATAAAATATCCAAAGAAATACGGAATATTATTACTAATTAGTAATTTTTTAATGTTTTAAAAATGTTATGATTTTAGGCGAACAATTTTCAAAACGGTGCCCATTTCCCCACTTGCATTTGGGCGCGTAATGAGGGAAGTTAAGGCGATCTAATTCGCTTTACATAACATATTTTTTTTTTAATTTTTCGTAGTTTTACTTTTAATATTTCAAAACAAACATTATCTTTTAACCCTTTATCGCACTGTGCGTCGAGTACGTAACGTTTCAAATACACGCATTTAGACTCAACCCTACGCAAAAAGTTCGGCCATAAAGGGTTAAAAGAAAACAAAATCCACAGAAACTTTTTGAACAAATAATATTTAAGCTTTTTTGTGGGATTTGTTTGTTATACTTTTAATCTCAGCTTCCAAATTCAGTTCCATATACTGAGCAAAACATCACTTTAGTGAGCGTTACGTCGTGACACTGTCGTGACACCGCTTCCCGTTCGATCAGCGAAGTTAAGTGACATTCAGTTTGGGTATAGTACTTGAAGGAGTGACCTTCCTCCGCGTCCAGGTGATGTAGGGACCCTTAGATGATTCCAGGGCCTGAGTTGTAAAAAATTAACAAGTGGTACGGCCGCAGATTCACGCGTACCAGCGTCGCAGACCGATGGCCCTACGGTGGGGGAAGTGCGTTGATGAGAGTGCGGGGAGGGGAGGGGGGGAAGGTTAACAACCGGAACGATTTATTAAAAAAATTAACAACCCGTACGTACCACCCCAACTCAAGCCCTGGATGGTTCTGATTTCACGTAAAGTTGTAGGTAAAGCTTTAATGAGACCTTATTGGATACGTTTGCGCTTAAAATTATGAATTATTGCTTTTATTTTGGCGGTTTCACGCAAAGAATTACTTCAAATGTGTGTACAGTCCAAACTAATATATACTGTAGAGTTAAATTAATCCATCATTTTTTAGTACGGTTATAATCTGGTTATAACACGGTTACAGTACAGTTATAATACGGTTATAGAGATCCATCTATGCTTATGTTGAATCTTTGGCCTCTTAGATGAAAATCTATACTTAATTATATTATATTTTAGTATATTTACTAACGCCACTTCTTTTTTGACCAAATCTTCGGAGAGCAATCAACCATATATAACAATGATTGTCCAACTTCCCAGATGTCATATACTATTACATTTCAAGACCATTCTTTCTATATACCCTACGTATAGGCATCAAAATTATTTATTTCACTCTCCTTTATCCTTCCCGACCCGACTCGGATGCATTGTGAACAAATTTAAACCAACTCATATCTTCTCGAATTGTACTTGTTCTGAGTAACAGTTTCTCTAATTATCGTGTTTGAACGTGACCATATATCTCAACGTCCTCTGTATAATTCCATATAAAAAATAGCAACTTTAATCAATTTATTTCTTCTTTATAATTGTTTTACTGTGTTTGTTTGCTAATTATTTGTGAACAATCAAATCACTGGTCACGAAGTAAGAGTTGCGAAGTAGGAGGGAATTGCATATTATGCTCTCTGCTCTCTGGCTTCTCCCTTCTTATTTTATACTTAAATTCAAAATGGTCGATGGTAGTTCTGAACACGTTGCAGTTTCTTTAGCGAGACCCCCCCACCCCCACCCAACAAATTAGTGCCACTAACTGATCTTCCGTGAATGATGGTAATTTTAAGTTGAATTTTGGGTTAGCTGATCTTTATTGCCTTAATTTAATTAAAAGTGAGTTCTCCTCCAGTACGTGAAAGCCCACACGTAGTCAAACACAGACATAATACATGTATGTATGTATGTATGTATTTATGTATGCATGCATATACTGTAGAGTACAATGTACATATATGCATACATACACAAACGCATATATACATATATACATACATACATTCGAAGCTACTCGTGTTGAAACGCCATTTAAGATATTCGTTAATTCTGTGATGTTTTGCAAATGACCAGTTTTTTTTTAGGTTCTCACAGACTCGTTTTCATCTGAGGACATACCGGTATAAACAGTCTGCAATCCAGTTTTGTAAAGGAAACGGATCACAAACGATGATTTAATGAAAACAAGGCATCTATTTCCCATAAAATCAATCCTAAAAAGGGTTGCATATCAATTGAAAACGAAGTAAAACCCGTAAAATACTAAAAAAAGACAGAAGAGAACTGCAGCCAAGAAGCAAAACATGGAAATGCATATCCTAATAAATGCATAATCTATGCGAGAATTATCTAAACCATTAAGAAAGAACACGAAATACGAGTGAAAAACCGGCATTAAAACCTAAAATATGTTTTCTCAACCCTTTATAAGTTTACTAATATTTGTTGGTAACATTTTACGTGCCAAATAAGCTTGAATGATAACGAAATGAAGCTAAACTCCCTCCATCTGCGTAATGACCACCTGCATCTCCTGTTCCGCCTCCTGACCGCCTACTGGCTTCCTGATTGCAGGTTCTCGCCTTCTGATGACAGGTTAGCTCTAATGGTAGAGGCGGTAGTGTCTAATCACAGGCTGAGAGTTGGACCGCTCGATCCCAAGAAACGAATTTGATAAGATGAGAGAAGATTTTTTATTTTTTTTGTTTTTGTTTTTTGTCGCAAAACAAAATGAAGAAATTTCTCAGTTTGGAAATTAAACGAAATTATTAATTGCCTTCAGCTTTTTTTCGTCAAGCGTTGATGAATAGCGAAGAAATTATTATATGAGCTTCGCTTGTGTATATATATATATATATATATATATATATATATATATATTATTCTCTTTTTAACTATTTTTAATATAGAGTTAAAGTTTGTGAATAAATTTTAAGAGTAACATTTATAAAAATATTTTAAATATTTTTTATGGGGGGGGGGAGTTCACTTCGATATGATTAAAAAAGGTGATAATTTTAATGAGTAACTAGAATAAATTCTATTTATAATAAAATAAAATAAAATAGAAAAAAATGACCACGGTACTTATTTAATATGAAATATTTACTGCATTTGGTTCAATTATTATTATTATTATTATTATTATTAAAATAATAATAATTATTATAGAATTTTAAACATAATTTATAATTCAGAAGCGTTAATCTATTTATTATAAATTATAAATTATAACTAAATAAATGAAATAAATTTCTGCGTTGAAAATAAACACGTAAATCGTATACAAATTAAACTAAAAAAAATTATAAATTTACTTACAATAATGTAATGTCCATTCGTACATACATACATATATATATATATATATATATATATATATATATATATATATATATATATATATATATATTTTTTTTTTCCCTGCATGACTATTTCTATGCACGAATACGACCGCAGGTCGATCCTGAAACCGTCGTCGTTGAAACTCACCTAAAGTAACCTAAAGCAAGAAATACATCTTTCAAATCTTATTTCATTAAATCAGTGCATACACGGCACGGACCTCCTAATAAAAAAATAATGATATATTAAAGTTCAAAAGACCAGAGTTATAGCTAAATTAGTTCAAAATCCTGTTATGTTGTTAAAACATTATAAATATATAAGATGGAACAAATACGAGGATGTTGAGGCAATCAAATATGATTTTTAAATGAAATATAGCTGCAAAATTGCTACTTGAATTTTGCCTCAGCGTGTGGGGGATTTCAATTTTTTTTTTCCTTTTCTTATTATTTATCTTTCGAGTGAATGAAAACTGTTGTATTAATGATGTCTATTGCGCCCAACTGACAATATTAATAATAATATCGGGGGTCCTATTTCATTATTAAATGAAACAAAAGCCAAATTGTCTATTAAAAATAAAATCCATTTTCTTTATTATATTAATTTTGTGTTAAGGTAAAATGCAGCTATTGGAACGTTCATTTTTTTGTTTTTTTTTTTAGTAAATTCCACAAAATACCTGAACTGTTATGTAATACATTCAATTAAATATAACAAGACTTTTGCCGATGTTGTATTCAAAATCAAAACAATTAATTTGGAAGCAATTTTGATATATATATACACCTGATATCTTTACAACTGAAAATTAGATGTAAATTTTATAATAACAGAAAATTATATATATATGTATACTGTTTTTACTGTTCATTTATTTCTTTGGAACTGTCGCTGGGTATAAATTTGATGCGGGTTTATATGCATGGGTTGTAAAAGCCCTCGGAAATTATACAACTTTTGGATTTTTCAGATCTTTTTCTTCTTAATAAAAACTAGAGAAAAAAATGTAAAATTTTGAACACATTTTTGTAATAACATTTTGCTGAAATGGTCTCTCAGCTCGTCCTGCTTTTAGCTCATGATTCAAATTTAAGACAAATCAACTTGTATTTTTATTAAATATGGTTTTTAGGAAGCTGCTTTTATTAAAACAGTTTATTAGAAACTTCGGTGTCGATAAAGAGGTTTCGCGCAATCCCTCATGATCAAAAAAAAAAAATGCAAAATGACCTGATCGTAAATTTTTCTTTTAGTGGAGAAACAAAAATTGTTAAAAAAGTTCATTTCGTAAGTTACAAAAGCGAAGTCATACGTGTTCAATCTTACTTTTACAAAATACGAGTTATAAAACTGTTTTATTTACTGGTTTTATATTTAAATTTTTTAAGTATTTAAATGATTGGTTTTCGTATGACATATTTCGTAATTCTAATTTTAAGTATGTAGCATATTAATGTAATATGTCATGACAAAAAAATATGATTAGTAAAACCAAGGTTTGAATTTTTTTATTAGAATTGAATGTTCCGGGAATACCAAACCTTTTTTCCCTCATCTACTCATGTTAGTAATTGTTCTCAGGATGCTATATTAAAATCGAGTCAATGTCCGCCAAAACACTGACGTCGGAACTATGCGTAACACGTAGCAAAAATCTCTAGAAATCGGTTCGGTCATGTACAATCCTCGCACTGGACGTTCGAGGTCAATTCAAACAGAAGAGAGCCATCAAGTGGTCGAGGAAAAGTTTTCTCCTAGTAAGACCAAATCCATTAGACGTAAGCTTTGGAACTTGACATAAATTACTCTACCCTTCAACGAATTCTCAAGAAGGACATTAAAGTAAAACCATACAAAATCCAGACATTGTTTTAGCTTTAGTATTTTGAACATGACCCATCTCTTTTGGACAGTTTTTGGTTTGTCAATGAAGCGACATTTATGTGTTTGGGAAAGTTAACAAGCGGTATGCATAACTGTCACATATAAGAACTTGAAAACCCATGACCATATCGTGAACATATGTAAGATACAATGAACTTAGTGTCCGGGGAGATTTCTCTGCCAAAGGAATTATTGAATCTTTCTTCAACGAGATGCTGATGGACAAACAGGAAACGTCACTGGGGAAATTATCATGAAATACTCTAGCAGTTTGTTTTGCCTCATTAAGAATCTTATGGTCGTCATGAAATTATCTACCAACAGGACAGAGCTACAACATAATTCACACTTGACGTTCGACAGTTCAAATCAGTACTTTCCTGGTCGGTGGATTACATGAGCTACGCGGACCAACTCTTTGGGCTTCACGGTCACCTGATCAAACCAAATATGAAATCCAAAGTTTATGCAACAAAATCCGGAAATTTTGCCGGTTTAGAAGGTGTATAACCGCTGTTATTCGAGGAATTTCTATAGCAATACTGTTCAGTGTTGGCAATGAAGTTGTGATCAGGTGGCTTAAGGGCACTGAAATTGGTAGTTTGGTTTCGGAAATAAGTTTGCAGAGAAACATACAATTTCTAAACAACAAAAAATTATTAATTGGTAATATTCTATTCTTCTTTAGACACTTTCTTTGTTTGGGTAAGAATAGTAAAATTTCAGAAACAAAAACCCAATCTTTAATTTTTTATTCTTTTTAGAAATTTTAGGTTTCTATGCGAACATTTTTCCGAAATTGAATTGAATTGAATTGAATTGAATAACCTTTATTAATAATAAAATAAATACATTCTTTTCCACTTACAATGACATGAATAATTGTGAAGCGGGACTATTTATTTTATTTAATTTGGCCCCTTAAGCTTTAGACTTTACTGGGCTCTTAAATTGTACATAACGACTGATCTCGTCTGCAAACATAATTCCAAATACTGTATTTGGTCTGAATAATATATTTACTTTGCTTGAGACTCCTCTTTTTTTTTCTAAACATAACATTTTAAAACTAAGCATGGACTTTTGAATCACCCTGTCCCTGTATGAAAAACCTTTTCAAATGGGATTTTATAAACAAAATTGGGTATGACAATCAATTTAATTTTTAAATCTTCGTAACGTTAATTTCACCACAAATATAAAAAAAATAAATAAATAAATAAAATAAAAATAAAATTAACACAAACTATTTCTATATAAAGAAATGGAGGAGATTTTTGACTACAAAATTCGAAACGTTGGTTTAAATAAATAGACCCATATATATATATATATATATATATATATATATATTATAATAATTAGTTGCCGGTAAGACTAAACATTTCTACAATGTAGCAAAAAAACAAGAAAAAAAAAACCATAATTGTTTATTAGAAACTATACAAAAATAACTCTTTCTAGAGGTTCATGAAGTACATTAGAAAGTAAAGATCATAAAAATATTACATCTCCAGGAAATAAATTCCCAGAAAAGGTTGAAAGAAATCTTAACTAAAAAAGACTTCACGCAATTTATTTGCAATTTCTGGTTATTTACGTAAAAATACACCAAAAGATATTCTTTTCCGTACTTTCTTTGCTATAATGTTAATCAGATTTCAAAATCGACATGTTCCTAGTTCTCTATAAGGATTTCGACCGATATTAAAGCTTCAGTTGGAGGTTTTAGTAAGTTTATACACCCACACATACATACAACACACACACACACACACATATATATATATATATACACACACACACACACACAGAGTCTCTCTCTCTCTCTCTCTCTCTCTCTCTCTCTCTCTCTCTCTCTCTCTCACACACACACACACACACACACACACACACACACATATTTAAAGTATAAGTGAAATGAATATTCATAACGTTTATATTAAGATCATTACTGTAATATATTCTTAGTGTATATGACTGAAATCATTCCATGTAACTCTATACATGTACGTATAGCGTTTTATGTATGTTTTATGTATGTATCCATACATACATGTATAAAACAGTTGTCTGCTTTTAGTCTTTAATATTCCTTCCATGTATATGTGTGCATATGCATATATATACATTACGTATACATATGCACATACATACATACATACATGCTGCGACTGTGTGAAATTTGTTTAGTAAACAGAATTATTAATGAATGATGTTATTTGGAGAGAGAGAGACAGACAGAGAGAGAGAGAGAGAGAGAGAGAGAGAGAGAGAGAGAGAGAGAGAGAGAGAGAGAAGCTTCACCGGCCTTTACAAGTAATCATTTACTTGAACTGTTCTAGGATGTACTCTATAGCCCTTTGAGTGCTGAGAAATTGAGGGTCAGCGGCCAATGCAGACATTATTATCCTGCGTTTGTAGATGTAGCCTTTACTTCCTACTTGGGTGGTTGGCTAATTTCATGGTTTTGCCTCCTTACTAAAATCCAGGGTCATGTAACAAAGATTACTTATAGCTTAACGTAAAATCCGAGCTACGGGTCGCTACATCATCTGAACGCGCAAGACGGTCATCCATCTAGCTACTGAACAGATACAGTGTTGCTTAATTTTGCCGATCTTACAGGAAGCGGAGTAAGGTCATGGCCACGACTTAGCCAACTTATCGCCCTTCCCATTCTCATTTGCGATCTGAAATTGCGAATTCCAGATTTGGAGAAGCATAAAAAGGCGCTTGTTGTGTAAGTGTGTACCTGAGGGGTATTTTCCATGAAAAACCTAACTTAAAGTGGGAAATCCTATATATATATATATACCGTTGGGATGGGAATCGACCAAATGTGAGAACTGCCTCACTTGAGATTCCCACTTTCAGATTTTTCATTCCTGAATGAAGACTGGAATGGGAATGATTTGAGATTTGGGAAAAACACAGTTGTAGCGAGTAAATTTTTGTTCTTAAATGTTAAACCGAAATACACATTCTGAGATTATATTCGTGATCACATGTAAGAAGTACTGGTGACCTCCATCTCTCTCTCTCTCTCTCTCTCTCTCTCTCTCTCTATCTCTATCTATCTCTCTCTCTCTCTGTCTCTCTCTCATATAGTTAAACTAATACTTAATTAAAGCCGCACCCATTGGTTGTAGTTTAGGATTTAGAACTTAAATATGATATCTTTGAAAGTTCTCTTTCAGCCTTCTTAGTTCTTGTGGTAAATATAATTTAGTACTGATAAAGGCGTGGCCGGTAACGTACCAAAAGAAAAACAGATTAAAGGCACGTAATAGTAGGCCTAAGGCACAAGCAAAGAAAGAAATAGTCTATCAATCAAGCAAATATTATTATTTTATTTCATGATAAAATATTATCTATAAAGTTTCATGATATTTTATATAATAATATAATAGGCCAGAAATCGGCGCAACGCTGAGGCCAGATGAATGCGACCCATTGCGCATTATTATTATCATCAGTACCATCGGGGTTCGAACTCCTGATCTCAGTGTCTTCATTTCGCTTTTGGGAAAAGGTGTTGTTACCCACTGAGCTACTGACGATGGTGATACTTGTAAGCAGAAAGTTAAAAACAAAATTAAGATTATGTTCAAAATGCATTTGATTTAATATTGTAATTTCTTCAAGTCGAAAGGAAAAAAAAATTATACAGGGTGTCCCATAAGTCCGATCTCATAGGAAAATATTTTTAAAATTAAATTTACAAAAATAGAACTAAAACAAATGTTCAAATTGATGTCTTGTTTTGGGACTTTTTATTTTGTTGCAGGTAGAATAACATTCGTGAGGAAAAGGCGGAGGCCTTTTTCCTCAGGAGTGCAACTCACTTCAATATTAGCCATTGCTTTTTATTCTACCTGCAAGAAAAAAAGGTCCCAAAACAAGACATCAGTTTGGACATTTGTTTTAGTTCTAATGTATTAACTTTGATTAACCTTGGTTCTGCTTCCGCCCGAATTGTTCATTCTGACGATGGTCAAGCTTATCACTCCACCTTAGACCTACAGTTTAACGTGGAATCCGAACCACGCCCCACCAGCAGCCCAGCTAACCACTACATCACCGAGGCGCATTACTTTTGTAAATTTAATTTAAAATCAATTTTCCGATGACCGAACTTATGGGACACCCTGTATATTATATATTATAATACTGTATATAATAATATAACCCATAATTCAGTAGGTTCATTAAATGTCCATATTTGAAAAAAATAGATTAAACTCGTGGAAACGTCCGAACAGCGGGGTTAAGCGACGTTGGGTCTATTGGCCATTTGGATGGGTGGCCATCCTTCGCATTCAGATGATGCGGCGGCCCTTGGTTCGGATTCCCCGTGAAGCTATAGATCCCCTTCGTCACGTGACCTTTAAAGAAGTTAATCAATCCCAAACATTATCATTGTTAACAAGAATATCAAGATCTATATAGTAATAATTTATTTAAAAAACAAACAAACCTTCTTTATACCGTTATACGTAACTACTAATTTAATTAATAGTAATTTCCAATAAACTTTTAACATAATGTACAATTAATTACTCTATTTCATTTACGTAGAAGTAAAGAGAAGGCCATCCGAAGCGGCCATTTTTATCCTGTTCGCTCATATTACTCTAAGTGAGATACTACACATTAATATTATACAATATTTAAAGTTAAGTGGTTGAATAATATAGAGAGAAGTTTCCATATATATGTATATATATATATATATATCACACACACACACACACACGGTTCACTTTTCTTCTTCATTGAAATTTGTTATGTACAGTTGCAGAAGAAAGTTTGACGGCGTCCTAATAATGGCTGTGTATGATATGTATGTATGTATATGTCGAAAGCTCAATGGTTACAATTTGGATGCTGATTGGTGGAACATTTATGGGCAATGATTGAGTGAAAATAATAAGGATTTTCACCAAACTCCACCCTTCATTTTTACATATTATATGTGAAATAGTAAATATATATATGGTAGTGGTCTCATAATAATTTTTAGTTTAGCGAGTACGAAAGATAGATATATATATATATATATATATATATATATATATATATAATATTATATATATATATATTGTGTGTGTGTGTGTGGTGTGTGTGTGTGTGTGTGTGTGTATACATTTTAACTGCAAACGACACAGTACAATTAATGTAAAGAACGACGCTTGTTTAGAAGAGTGTCCGTACAAGAAGAGGAGAGAAAACGAGCAATGAAAAATGATGCACCTCCCGGGAATCGAACCCGGGATCATCCAATTGCCGGTCAGATATGATAACGACTACCATAGGCGTACGACACGTAATCTTTTTGGGGGAGCTGATACAAATTTGCCCGAATTTTTAAGTTACAATAAAGAATGCCCGAAATTAGATAGTTAATGTAATTAACTATAATATATATATATATCTTTGGTAACCTTTGGTTAGCTTCCGCCCGAATTGTTCAATCTGACGAAGGTCAAGCTTTTCACTCCACCTTAGACCTACAGTTTAACGTGGAATCCGAACCACGCCCCATCAGCAGCCCAGCGTCTTAACCACTAGGCCACCTAGGGTACCCATTTATCTACCAACCACTTTCTTTATTGTGTGGAAGGATGAACAGCTGGGTTTTGCTGCGCGCCGGCTGCCGTCGGGTCTCGAACCCGGGGCCGAGGGATTCGTAGTCAGCGACGCTAACCACTACACCATATATATATGAAATTAGGATCATCACAGGCTCAGGCAGCAGCTTAGCAAACCCAAACTGGGTATATAGGCTACATGCTTTTTGCAATGGGTACCAGGCAGCTACGGTACCACAAATAGAAAAAGAGACCCACTCACAAAGAGCAATCTCAAACCAAAGGCTATATACAGGTTGCTCAGCTCATCTAAAATTGGTGTGCAGTCTGCAAACATATTAAAATTAAGCATTAAGCACCTAACCTAAAAAGGGACCCTAATAAAAACCTCAAGTAATTAGTATCAAGCTAATCATGTCACTAATTAGCTAAATAATACTATACATCATGTCACTTATAAGGTTAGACCTAATTTACTTGAGTTTGATAAAAGTTTGATCTAGCCTAAATGAAATTATACTAGCAAGTTTAAAGGAATAGATCTAGGGGCTAGGGTTTTACCTATTTAATTTGGCTAATAAGGTATTAGTACCTTACCTAATTATAAAAATTTCAACTTACCGAGTAATTCAATATTCATGATACGCTTAGAAAGCAATAAACTCACGACAAGGATTAGATATTCTTTTGAATTTTTAAGCAAAGTCTTATAGCCCCTATTTGGTCTAAATACCATAGTAAAATCTAGATTAAACCTGGAATAAAAAATAGCCTATAAGTACTAATGACAGTTTAATAAGTACTTAATAACAGCTAATAAATACAAATATGAAATTATCTTATAACTTTCTGATCCTGAATTTATAATATGATATAAAGCTAGCATTTCTCCAACTTTTACAAGCTATTATTTTTTTCATTTTGTCCGAATGCAGAGCCAGTTTGCCCGAATTCAGCCCCTCCCCCCCCGCCCTCCCCCGCGGCTCGTACGTCTATGGATCACTATACCAAGGTCCTCGATTAATCAGAACTCGTAATTCTCCTACATACGAACGGAATCGAATGCCCTTTTGAGAGGGCACCTTCTCATGCCGTAAATATATATATATATATATATATATATATATATATATATATATAATATATATATATATATATATACACACACACATTTTAACTGCAAACGACACACAGTACAATTAATGTAAAGAACGACGCTTGTTTAGAAGAGTGTCCGCACAAGAAGAGGAGAGAAAACGAGCAAAGAAAAATGAGGCACCTCCCGGGACTCGAAAGGGCATTCGATTCCGCTCGTATGTAGGAGAATTACGAGTTCTGATTGACCGAGTACCGTGGTTTAGTGGTTATTATATCCGACCGGCAATTGTATGATCCCGGGTTCAATTCCCAGGAGGGCTTCATTGTTCGTTTCTCGCCTCTTCTTGTGCACCCACTCTTCTAAACAAGCGTCGTTCTTTACATTAATTGTACTGTGTGTTGTTTGCAGTTAAAATGTATATATATATATAATATATATATATATATATATATATATATATGCGCATATATGCGCATATGAAAACTGAAAAAAAAAATTCTGTTATACGCCAATGACGCTTTTATGACGTTCTACCATACACAGAGAACCGAAATTATATCAGTTTTGATGAAATCGCTCTGAAATGAAAACAATACCTTTAAATATTGTTTATATTCCTGACCAAAGAGCATTATATACTTTAATTGCCATTCAATGTTAATTTTTAATTAATTTATTACGAAAAAATGTTTCCTTTTAATAATATAATATAGAATATAGTGACTGAAAAATGTTTACAAATCTCGAACGTGACAGAACGTTACGTCCCATCAATTTTATGTTGACATAATTTTGTGTCTAAAGTTTCCTTCATTTTGGATTATAATATCGCCAAATACTCAAAACGTTTGTCAGTTTTCTCTGAATTAGCGCATGCGCAGTTAAGGTATACGTAACCAAAACGTCTTTCGCATGGTGGTTTGTGTTATTATGCATGTATTAATTGTTTTAAGGAAATTATATGCGTACTATGGCATTTCTGCTGATCAGTTTTATAGTTCAGTTGAATAAGAATTATTCTAGTTTCCAACCAACTAAATCTCTAAAAGTAAACTTCTTGTAACGTACGCCTATGACCGATCTTGATGGATGTGTTTGTAATATAATATATATTATATATATATATATATATATATATATATATACTGTATATATATATATATATTTATTTATTATTTATTTATTTATAACAGAATGCCCGCTGCGCATTGCGCAGCACCACGAAACACAATCTAAGGTGGAGGGGTGACTGGGAGGGGCGAGTGTGTTACTAAAACCGTCCCTGGTTCTCCCTCAACCCCTTAACGAATTTGTCCGAGCTATCTCGGGCTTACCAAAGTGAGCAAAATAAATAAACTTCCACAAAAATGGTTGGTTAAGGGGTTAATGTGTATACTAAATTTGGTGCAGGTTACCCCAGCCGTTAAGGGGTCTCCTCCCAGTACCTCCACACAGGGGTGAGGGCAATCATATAACCCCCAAATCTTCCACCAATCAGCATCCAAAACTTCACCAATGAGCTTTCGACATATACATACATATCATACGTATTATCCATAAAAAGACGCCGACGAACTTACCTCCGCAAATGAACACTAACTTTAAATTTAACATTTTAAACTTTCACTTGACAAATGAAATCACACACTTTAATATTTATAAAGAAAAATACCTTGACATTCATGGAAAACGTATTTATGAGAAGAAAAATATTCCCTATCTGATTTACTAATAATAAACTTGCTCATTATAAATTTTAGTAAACGATTTATGCCTTTTATTTTAAATTAAAAAGCAAATAAATTATAGCAATAAAATAATCCTACAATATATATATATATATATATATATATATATATATATATATATATATATATATATATATATATTATATATAATATAATATATATATATTAATATAATATATATATATATATATATACTATATATATATATACTGTATATAATTTACAGTATTATGCGGCAAAGTACTTTTGGCGTATCAGCACAGAGTTTCCTCTGTGCATTGTTGACAATGAATTAAATGCTTAAGCTGATACTTTATCGTATAGTAAGCATTAGCCTTTTAAGCTAAGGTAAAGAACGACTATTCGTATATTGCGATATTGAAATAAGGAAAAAAAAGAGTGTGCGGCGAAGCCATAACAAAAAAGTGTCAACAGACGGTAACTGAAACGTCACTCGGCACCTCAATGAAAAGAATGGTAAGGAAGAAACGTCTGTTAAGTCTGTTAAACGTTGTTGTGGTGAGTGGTCTTTGTAAAGGTCGTAAGTTTTCATTAAAATGTTTCGAGTGACACAAACGACGTCAGGTTCGTACGCAGTCTAAGAAAGTGGAAAAGAAAAGACAAATTCTTCTTTCGCTTGGCGGCGGAGAGATCTTTTCTTCGTAATGAAAGGTCCCATAAAGAATTAAATGCATTCCAGGTGCATTCAAATGAATCCCCGTCTCAATTCCCCCCAACCCCGTTCTTTTCTCCTTTTACCCCTAAAATTGTCTTCATTTCCCCCACCCAGCGGGGGATCGCGAACGGTCGGACCTCCGCAGCACCGCATTTTTCGTCCGCGAGATGCGCGAATAAACGTGGGTGAAGTTACTCGGTGCTCACTCGCCGCAAAGACCAACCAGAATGATATCATTACCTTTGGTTTCCCTCCCCCCCCCCAGCCCCCTCTTATTCTTCTTAACCTAATCTAATTGGCTAAATCGTTTCCTCCTCAGTTCGACTTACCAAAAAAAAAAAAAAAAAAAAATCCAATATTTATGTTTCAACCTTGGTTGGAACGAGAAACTCTTTCCTCGGAGCGAACCTTGTTTTGATTTAATAAATTTACTAACCAATAATCTTGCTTTTATATATTATAGATGTAAATATTAAGGTGTGCCTTATAGTTAAATGCCATATATACATATATATATATATTATATATAATCTGGTCGTTTCGGACTGAAAACAAGAGAGTTTTGGGGTCGTAAATGGAGTCGGAATAATAAATATTTTTCATATGGACTCGGAATTGAAATTTTGTATAATGAAAATGTAACGTTCATTCATGTGAATTAAACAAAAATACGTTCAAATGAGGGATACTTTTGTCTATAATAACCACGAATATTATCATCCCAACTCCTTTACAGTAGGGTTCAACTACAAGAATGCTCAAAATGAAAGTTTCTTAACCAAAGTACCCACGACACTCGGAAGACAAATGTTGGTACATGGCAAAGGAAACCACCAAAATCTTCGTTTCGAACCAATCTTTAATTCTGAAGTTTTAGGATTTTAGGATAAAACACTTAAAATATTCAAAATCTTCCCCGAAATGAACTAAGCGAATTAGGATATATGAAATATAACTCTATTCTAATTTCGGGATTAATATAACTCTATTGTAATTTCGGGATTAATACCGGATTAATTTTACCTGTCGGAATTGGAATCGGAATTGAAATATTTGCTAAAGTTGGCTTTGGGATTGAACTTTATATAATTAAAACTGAAACTTGAACTGAAAATATAATTTTTTTCAGGGTGGAATCTAAATTAAAATTGAATCAAAGACCCCTTCTATAATACATGAGGTTGATCGGATGATATATATATATATATATATATATATATATATATATATATATATATATATATATATAACTGACCAAGTTGGTTGAACATTTGTGTAAACTTTAACTTGTTTGGGCCGTGCCTATTTTTACCCAGTAGGTCGAACAGGTTATACATTTTACATTTTCAAATTTTAATCACTTTCGTTTGTGTTAAAGTAGTTTGGGGGGGGGGTCCTTGAGGAAGTGTAGAGGAAACTTTCTTTTACCGTATACAATGATTATTTTTTCGAATTTCACTTGCGTTAAGATTTTAATAAAAAAAAAAAGGTCGAAATCAAATAAATCGTCTTTTATGCTTCCTCAGACTTTACACACCCTCTGATTTGTTTTAGATTAGGTTAGATTAGGTTAACCTGAGTTAAACTAACCTAACTTAACGTAACCTAACCCAAAAAATGTAGGTCGTACAAAAAAAAAACCCCGACTTATTTACAAAGTTCGACCTAAATGGTAAAAAAGGTGGCTTACTATTGACGCTACCCGGATATAATATATATCTATATAATATATATTATATATATATATATATATAATATATATATACAGTACACGTACTTCCTTTTAGCTTGTGTTAAAGTAAGATAAATTTAAGCTGAGTTGGAAAAGCCCGAACGAAAAAATCAAGTTTTACAAATCAAATTTTAATATTTTATAATATGCAAATGAAGGGTATAGGAATTTAGAGAATAAATTTTAAGCATTCGTTGGGCATTAATAGGGTATTCAAAAATTTCCGACTTTTTGCTCATATGATAATGTAAGCATAAACATCAGGGCATGAGATTATCTTATTACAACTTTATATATATATATATATATATATATATTATATAATATATATATATATATATATATATATATATATATATATATAAATGTAGGATCCATTTTGTGTAAAAGTTAAGTATGACGTATTTAGTAATTTAGGTCAATTTAGTTAATTTAGGGCGCCCGGTAGCTCAGCAGTGGTTACGGTGGCGAACTGTGAGCGATGATGCTCTGGTTCGCTTCCGCCTGCTGGTTCCTGGGTTAGGGTTAAGCTGGTCGTTTACCCCGTTCATGCTCGGTTTATAAAGGTGACCCTCGGGGCACGCTCACCCGTACATCGTAGGGAAATGAGCTTCTTGACTTTTACATTTTGCCCATTTTGAATCCATTTCCTGGAACATCTTTGAAAACTTAACGTGTTTTTATAGGAAGGTTGAGCTGAATTGGATTGAATTGAACTGATTTGAATTGAATTGAACTGATTTGAATTGAATTGAACTGATTTGAATTGAATTGAACTGATTTGAATTGAATTGAACTGATTTGAATTGAATTGAACTGTTCTGAACTGAATTGAACTGATTTGAATTGAATTGAACTGATTTGAATTGAAGTGAACTGATTTGAATTGAATTGAACTGTTCTGAACTGAATTGAACTGATTTGAATTGAATTGAACTGATTTGAATTGAATTGAACTGTTCTGAACTGAATTGAACTGATTTGAATTGAATTGAACTGGACTGAACTGAATAACAAATATTGCTAAAATAAATACACTTTTACAATTTTTGTTTTTATTTTAACATAAATAATTTACTGTATTTTATTTAATTTACTCCTTAAGCTGTAGGTTTTGCTGAGATCTTAATTAAAAATAAAACATAGTTATTATCAATTAATTATTAATTAATTAATTAGTTATTATCAATTATTAATATATAAATCATAAATAAAAGTTATTAATTATTATTAGAGTATATATATTAACCTTAAGTATTATTATTATTATTATTATTATTATTATTATTATCATTATATTATTATTATCATTATTGAAGGTATGATACCAATACTATACAAAGAAATCAATATTAGACACGAGAGAGATGAACAATAACGAGTAATGTACATTTAATCCTAGATTAGACACGAAAAATGAATAAGTAATAGAGTAATGTACAGTTAATCCTAGATTTCTGTTAGTATTCCATTTTATTAATCGAGATTTCAATTTAGTTTTAAACGAATTTACATTCATAATATTTTTTATATCAACAGTTAAATCATTCCATAGCTTCAGTCCAATAAGAATGGATAATTTTTGAGATGAAGACAATCTAAATTGAGGAATAACGCGCTTTGATCTATTTCTGGTCTGATACGAGTGGATTTCTTGATGAGTTACAAAATATCTATTTACCCATTGTAAGTTAATGATTTTATTCATACGCTCGTAAATAAAACTAAAATGTGCCAGTTTGATTACATCTTTGAGCTTTAGTAGTGTTAACGCTTTAAATAATGCATTTGCATGATCATGAAAAGCGCGTTAAAACTTCCAAATTAGGATTGGTTTCATCAAAATTGTTTCTTCAAACGGATGATCGCAATTATTTTGTTTAATATTATGAGTAAAATGTCACCAAAAAATAATAGTCTCCCATTTGTTTAATCTTAAAATGTCTATTACGGTTTTTTTTTCGTGTTTCTTCAACGGATGAATAGAGAGATAAAAAATATATATAGATGGGGAAATAAATTAATTAATGAGACAATTATGCGTCATGAAAATGAAGGAATTATGTAGAAATTTGGTTGATTACGTCATGAGATGAATTTGGTCAAATTTGATTTTGTAGAAAACGTAAAATTTAGTATATTTTTAAAAATTAATTCAAATCTTAAAGGTTTTTTCTTAAAGAATTTCGCAACTCCATTCATTTTTCCAGTTATTTCCATTGATTGTGCATTCATCGGTTGTTGGTACATAACTAAAATAATAGATTCTTGGTTTAGGTAAAGAATTGCAGAACCATAGAAAAGTTTTGGGTAATTTCCAAAATAACCTCGCGTGTCGGTGTTGCTCGCACAATTGTTTGTAGTAGCAGTATCCCCACCCCGAAATGGGAAAGGGGGTGTTGTATAATTATCCCGGACTGTGTGTGTGTGTGTGTGTGTGTATGTGTGTGTGTGGTGTGTACCAAAGTGAGCTAATTGGGTTTCAAAGAATGTAAGTATACATGACTTTTGTAACTTTTTGACATATCTAAGTGGTTCTAGTTTTTATAAAATATTTACATTAAAAATTAACAAAATATTACCAACGAACACACACACAACCACATTAAATATATATAATATATATATATATATATATATAATATATATAATATATATATATATATATAATATATATATATATATACACCGTGGTGCGAGAATTATCTGTACAATTTTTGGCTGTTATTAAAAGTCAACCATGAAGTGTAGAAATTCCAGTGTTGTCCCATTTTACAGAGAATCTCATTAAGTTTTTTCTGATACCAACGTTTTGACAAGTTTTTTAGAAATGTACGCGGGTGACAGACATTGATGAGTTAAAAGCAAGAATCACAGCTGCTATTGAGCGAATTGATGTGGATATGCTGCAGCGTACATGGCAACATTTGGAGTATCGATTGGATGTTTTGCGAATCACTGATGGTGCACATATCGAATGTTTGTAACAACGTTACTTTAATAAAAGAAACTTTTGAAAATACAGATTCTAAATAATCTTGTTTAAGAATTTTACGTGTGTTATCAAGAATTTTATTAAAGATGAAATTGTACAGATAATGTTCGGACACACTGGAATTTCTAAAAAACTTGTCACAACTTGGTATCAGAAAAAACTTAATGAGATTCTCTGTAAAATGGGACAACACTGGAATTTCTACACTTCATGGTTGACTTTTAATAACAGCCAAAAATTGTACAGATAATTCTCGGACACCCTGTACAGTATATATATATATATATATATATATATATATATATAATAGCCTAATACCATCTTGGTTAACTTTTATATGATTAATAATACTGAAAATCCTGGTTTATGGTAAAAATTTCCAAGTCACCAGACTGAATGTGGAGTTAACTTAGCTTCAGGTAAGCTACTTTGTTACCTTACCTTACAACCTTACAAAGGTTTCGCGCGATGATTTCTCATTTCGCGAAGGTCAAGCTTGTCGCCCCTCCTCTCGAGTTTGCCTGGTGAAGTAGTGAGTTGAATTCTTGCGCTCTCCACCTCACATAGCCAGGTACGCCCGGCTCATCGGGGATTGTTCTGAGCCAGGCGTCTAGTCTTCTTTTGAAGATTTCCACTGCAACTCCCTTCGTGTTTTTTAGGTCTTTGGGCAACTGATTAAACAGTTTTGGTCCTCTCACTACAAAACTATTTTCTTTCAGGGTTAAGGATGTTCCCTGTCTCGCCTTCAATTTGGGAATACGACACAGTCTACCGCTTCTACTTTCCATCGTTGTTTGGGGAGTTATGGATTCAGAGTAAGATTAGGGACTAGTTTCTCCATTATTTTCCAAGTGTAAATAATGGTGTATCTCTCTCTTCTCCTTTCCAGTGAATATAGGTCTAGTTCTCGTAACCTTTCCCAGTAATTTAGTTCTTTGCACCCATTGATCTTGGCTGTGAAGCTTCTTTGGATCCCTTCCAGCTGTCTAATGTCTTCTTTTTTATATGGGGAAGTTAGGACCGAGCAGTATTCTAATTTGGGTATGATCAGGGTTTTCAGTAGAGGAATCATTACATTCCTATCCCTTCGTTTAAAGGTTCTCAATATCTGACCCGTTATTCTCTTTGCTCTGTTTACTGCTATCTTATTTTGTGTTTCAAATTTCGCATCATCTGTCATTACAACCCCTAAATCTTTTGCTCTGGAATTTCTCTGAATTTCCTGTCCATTTGGGGTATGTATCATTGGCTCTAATAGTCAGGATATACTGTACCATAACTACTTTACGATCCCCCTGTATCTCGACTGTTGAAACCTATGGTACGCATGTGTATGTGTATTAACAAGTTAAATTCAAAATGTGTGGGCCGACCTAATCCGACCAAACTTGACAGGTGGTTTTGGCCCCAGCCAAGGAAGAAACCAGTTAATTAATATTGTTGTTCACTGCCAGTCGGAGTACAAGACCACGTTAGCAGGACAACTTTTCCCAAATCAAAAGGTGAACTTAATTGTCGATGAATCAGTGGACGGAATGCATGACACTCAACACAAATGTTGAGACTTGGTAAAAGAAGATATTATTTAATATTGATACTTGTAGGCTAAGGTCAAGGTCAAAACAATGGGTCAGACATTCTTAACTGGTGAGGAGTTTCATACAGTCTATAGCCATCACTCTCGTTCCGGAACGAAAGCGTTTGTTTTTCTTCCAATGCAGCCCCCCCGAATCTTTAATTAGTTGGTTGTCATATTGGAACGAATATTAAAAGATAAAGTAAAGGATTTAATATTGTGCAATTAATCTATAATTTTTGTTTATTATTGCATGTAAATAATATAATCATGATATTAAACTCGATTCTACATGTAGATCTCTCTCTCTCTCTCTCTCTCTCTCTCTCTCTCTCTCTCCAAGACAAATGATAAATCGATTAAAATTACACATCTCTTCTACCTATAATGTATTTTAGTATCTGCAATAATTTCGATTGCAACGTCAACTATTGTCGTTCTCAAATTCTAATAATATAAAATTAAATATATATACTATAAATCTAGCTCGTCATACTGTTCTATTTAATAAATTATTTACGACTATTATATATATATATATATCGTAAAGAACGACGCTTGTATAGGAGATATTCCGCGCAAGACGAGAGAGAGAAAACGGAACAAATGAAAAAATGAAGTAACCACCTGGGAATCGAACCCGGGATCTTCCGATTGCCGGTCAGACGCGATACCATTACACCATGGACTTCACTCTTCCAAACGCCGTAATTCTTCTACATACTCGCAGAAACCAATGCCCCAAGGGGGCACCTCCCGCATGCCGTAACATTATATACATTCAACTGCAAAGAACACGCAGTATAAATAACGTAAAGAACGACGCTTGTATAGGAGATATTCCGCGCAAGACGAGAGAGAGAAAACGGAACAAATGAAAAATGAAGTAACCACCTGGGAATCGAACCCGGGATCTTCCGATTGCCGGTCAGACGCGATACCATTACACCATGGACTTCACTCTTCCAAATGCCGTAATTCTTCTACATACTCGCAGAAACCAATGCCCCAAGGGGGCACCTCCCGCATGCCGTAACATTATATACATTCAACTGCAAAGAACACGCAGTATAAATAACGTAAAGAACGACGCTTGTATAGGAGATATTCCGCGCAAGACGAGAGAGAGAAAACGGAACAAATGAAAAATGAAGTAACCACCTGGGAATCGAACCCGGGATCTTCCGATTGCCGGTCAGACGCGATACCATTACACCATGGACTTCACTCTTCCAAATGCCGTAATTCTTCTACATACTCGCAGAAACCAATGCCCCAAGGGGGCACCCCCGCATGCCGTAACATTATATACATTCAACTGCAAAGAACTCGTCTTGCGCGGAATATCTCCTATACAAGCGTCGTCTTTACGTTATTTATACTGCGTGTTCTTTGCAGTTGAATGTATATAATGTTACGGCATGCGAGGGGTGCCCCCTTGGGGCATTGGTTTCTGCGAGTATGTAGAAGAATTACGGCATTTGGACGAGTGAAGTCCATGGTGTAATGGTATCGCGTCTGACCGGCAATCGGAAGATCCCGGGTTCGATTCCCAGGTGGTTACTTCATTTTTTCATTTGTTCCGTTTTCTCTCTCTCGTCTTGCGCGGAATATCTCCTATACAAGCGTCGTTCTTTACGTTATTTATACTGCGTGTTCTTTGCAGTTGAATGTATATATATATATATATATATACAGTATATATATATATATATATATATAAATTGATCCGTTTAAATGGCTAAATATTAGTTTATTAACAATTGTGAAATATCTTTTAACACACCAATGAAGGTAGTCCTTATTTTACTCTTTGTGAACTTGACGCTGTCATACAGAATTAGGAAAATTATTCCTCTTTTTAACGTATTTTTGTCGTAAAAATAGCCGGTTTTTGACGGACTAAAAACAGAGACCTTAAATAATTACCTATTTTAATGTATTCCAAATGAATAAGTGTATTCCAATTAAAATTTAAATTGGTCCTCATTACACAATGACGATTATAATAAACTGTTCATCCGTGCTCGAACTAGGGGGTCGGATGCCGGGGATGCCGGTGGATATCACCTCCAGTGGCGGCTCGTGACTAAAAATTCTAGGGGTGCTGTCTCTAAGAATGGGTTGAAATAATTACTGAAATAAAAGGATGAGCATTGAGCAATGAATAAAAGTTTCAAAAGTTATTGAAAAAGTTATTCAGTGAGCTCATCCTTGATTATTTCAATTGTAAATAAAAAATTTAGGGGTACTGCAGTTCCGCAGTGCCTACCGACGAGCCGCCACTGATCACCTCTCTAGTTAGGAAAATACCTCGTGATCATCTCTCGAGTTAAAATTACCCCAGGGACCATCTTTCCAGGGGTAAAGAACAAAAAAAATGCAGAAGGCAAGACGAACGGTATTGAGCATATCTTAAATCGGCCACTTTTGACCCATGAATCACTGCAATCTCTCTCTCTCTCGCTCTCTCTGTATATATATATATATATATATATATATATATATGGTGCGTCTCGGTGGTGTAGTGGTTAGCGTCGCTGACTACGAATCAATCGGCCCCGGGTTCGAGACCCGGTGACGGCAGACGGCGCGCAGCAAAACCCAGCTGTTCATCCTTCCACACAATAAAGAAAGTGGTTGGTAGATAAATGGGTACCCTGGGTGGCCTAGTGGTTAAGACGCTGGGCTGCTGGTGGGGCGTGGTTCGGATTCCACGTTAAACTGTAGGTCTAAGGTGGAGTGAAAAGCTTGACCTTCGTCAGAATGAATAATTCGGGCGGAAGCTAACCAAAGGTTATAACCAAAGGTGGAGCAAAAGTCAGGAGTGAAAGGAGCCAGAGAAAATGGATCTTTTTCGTTCTATGGCTGCCACTATTTAACTAATAATTACTTTTTAGTTAAAAAATTTATAATTTATGCAATGATGACCTTTTGACTCTCGACTTTTGCGCCACCCAGCTATCCACTCGAATTAGCACAAAAGTCAGGAATCCAAGGGTCATCACTACAGAAATCATAATTTTTTTAACTAAAAAATTATAAATTATAAATTACAAATTATAAATTATAATTTTTTTTTAACTGAAAAAGTAAGTTTTACTTAAAAATAGTGGCAGCCATAGAATGGAAAAGATCCATTTTCTCTTGCTCCTTTGACTCCTGACTTTTGCGCCACTCTGTACAATATAATAATATAATATACAGGGTGATTCAAAAGTCAGGTTACATAGGGCTTTTCTGTTTCTTTGCAGGTAAATGAGTTATGAGATGTTATCGAAGGAGGAGCGCATTGATGTGATATTCCTAGCTGGCTCGTTGAACTACAGAGACGTCGCAGCGGACGTATCGAACATGTGATGTGACTATTCCCCTGTATCATTACATAATACAATATTTCCCTATGTAACCTGACTTTTGAATCACCCTGTAGTATGAAACGACTGCAATGCAAACATAGTATTCCAACCGTTTCGATGACAATTTAATCTTGTACGTATGTATATATATATATATATATATATATATATTAGTTTGGTTGGTTTATACTCATAAACCACTACCTGAATTAAGCTTAAATATGACCTCAAAAAAGAGAGGATTTTCAGAGCGTTTTTTTTTCCCTTGAAAAGAGACGAAAAAAAAAAAAAGTTTCAAATAAAAAAAGAGAAACCAATATTTTTGTTGGGAATCCATGAATTTATTATAACATTTGTGTAGAAATGAGGTTTCGTTAATCTGTAAAATACAAGTCAAAACAATCTATAAGTAAATAGGTTTTTATTATTATTTTATTCTTTGGTACTTTGCCAGATAATATAATTTATACCTTATTAAGACAAATTGGAAGTACAACCTGATGGTCTTTTTAATGTTGTTGTATGGTTATACCATACGATAACATACATATATATATATATATATATATATATATATATATATATATATATGTGTGTGTGTGTGTCGTGTGTGTGTGTGTGTGTGTGTGTATGTGTGGTCTTACTGGGAGGATAATAATAATGATAATAATAATAATAGTAATAATAATAATAAATGGGGTTGTTTAACCTCCGTCGTAACAGTGAAGGTCATGTGACGGAGGGGACCTACAGCTTTACGGGGGTGGGTGGGAGGGAGAACTGAACCATTCAAGGCTCGCTACATCATCTGAATGCAAACGACGGTCACCCATGCAACGACTGAAGAAACTCAAAGTCGTTTCAAGTCGCTGATCGCACGGAAAACGGTATTGCAACGTGGCAATGACGTATCTCTCGATAATGTCAGTAATCAAGATTTTAACATACTCGCAGTTTCCGTCTGTAATCTTACAATTTTGTAATGAACAATACGTTAAATAAGGAAGTATAAATGCATATTATACGTTTACATTTAGTTAAATGTGTTTAATTATTGAGGTTTAAACATTATATATATACTGTATATATATATATATATATATATTCTATAAATATATATATATATATATGTAAAATGGGGTTGTGTAACCTTCTTCGCAACATCTACGGTCATATGATAGAGGAAACCTACAGCTTTACGTGAGATCCGAGCCACTGCTCGATACATTATCTGGGAGTAGAGGACAGTCTACCATCCAACTGCTATCCAAACCCAATGACGATTAACTTCACTAAACAGAAAAGCAGTGACCATTATAATAGCAATATTAACGAGACGGTGAGGCAACGTTGCGGCAAAGTGCGAGGGATTGAAGACAGTCTGTAAGAGGCGGGGAATTTATGAGACGAAAATCCTTTGATTCCACCCGGTCAAATAGAGCTGCGTGGGTTGAGCCACACAACACAAGAAAGATCATGCGAAAAAACACCAAGAATGTTAAGAAGAGAGGAAGGATTGAGTTGTGTATTGTTGAGGATAAGGGGATAATCGTGTGGAAGATTGTGACTAGTAGACAGATGAAGAAACTGAGTTTTTGTTATTGAAAGCTACAAGGTTTTCTCTTCCCCAATCAGAGATACTAGAAAGATCAGTGGTCATGTGCACCATAGCCGTCTCACGCGAAGCATGAAGTCACTGCTGAGAAGGACACTTTGTGAAGCTGGTGGAGATGTGAAGGGTGGAATCATCGGTATAGGAGTGGATAGGACAGGAACTGCCACTTAAAAGATCATTGATAGATAAAAGGAAAAGAATGGGTGACAGGACAGAGCCTTGAGGAACACCACTGTTAATAGGTTTAGGAGAAGAACAGTGGTTATCTACAACCGCAGCTATAGATCGGCCAGAAAGGAAATCAGATATGAAGGCACAGATAGAAGGATAGAAACAGAAGGAGAACAGTTTGAAAATTAAGGGTCATATCAAAAGCGTTTGATATGTCTAGCGCAATAGCAAAGTTTTCAAGATTGTGAGTAGAGAGGTATTTAAGAACCTTCCTATTAAGAATAGATTACAAAAAATTTAGAAAGGCAAAATATCAAGGCAATTGGACGATAGTTGGAAGGTTGAGAGCAGTTACCCTTCTTTGGGATAAGCTGAATGAGAGCGAGCTTCCAGCAAGAAGGAAAAGTACGAGGTGTTAAAGAAAAAGATGAAAGAGTTAGACTAGGCAGGGTGTCAGCACAAAAGCACAGTTCTTAAGAACAACAGGAAGAACCCCATCAAGGCCGTACGACTTCCATGAGTTGAGCCCAAATAGGTCAGAAAGAACATTTTTAGAAGATATTCTAATTTTAGACATAATTAAGTCAGAGGGGGAGCGGATGGAGGAACAGCACCAGAATCGTCCAAGGCTGAATTGAAAATGAAAGTCTGAACGAAGAGTTCCACTTTATCAGAA
This sequence comes from Bathynomus jamesi, assembly GCA_023014485.1. Classification (NCBI taxonomy): domain Eukaryota; kingdom Metazoa; phylum Arthropoda; class Malacostraca; order Isopoda; family Cirolanidae; genus Bathynomus; species Bathynomus jamesi. Next base: position 176,458 of record JAJOZX010006531.1, read on the forward strand.
GAGATGGCAAATGAACCGTCATAATGGAAAAGAGGAGGGAAAGAATAAGAAGTAAAGTTTTTGGAGAGGTTTGTGGCTAGGTGCCAGAAAGAGCAAGAATAATTAGAATTTTGTCTCATGAAAGCATTTTTGGCGAGTCGAAGAACAGATTTTGCACGATTCCAGGCAGAGATATAAGCAGAATGAGAGTTAGGAGTTGGATGGCGACGGTACATTTTTGAAAGCCTCCGCTCTTGTTACGTATAGCATCAGAACAAACAAAGTTAAACCAAGGTTGATTTTTGGCATTAGTAGTAGAAAAAGAATATGGAACCCCATGCCCGAGAGAATTACCTCCGTGATGTGCTCAGCGCACTCGGAGGGACACCGGCCAGGGAAGCAATAGTCATTTCATGGGAAACCAAAGAAGTACTGTCTAAGGGTCTTCCAATCGGTGGCGCCAAAGTATCAAAGGCGCCTCCGCTTCGGAGGATCCAAAGGTCGTACTGGAGTGAGAGTACAGGAAACAGGTATATGATTGAGGTCGGAGGAACCCAATGGAGAGAAAAGTTTGACAGAGTAAGAAGAAGGATGAGTGGTAAGAAATAAATCTAGAATATGTTGTATCTATTTCCAAAGCGATCGAGAACACGAGTAGGGTACTGTACAATCTACTCTAGGTCATCTAAGATTGAAAAATTGTAAGCTAGTTCACCAGGGATGTCAGAGAAATGGGAAGAAAGCCAAATCTGGTGGTGATAGTGGTTCGGGCCCCACGTAAAGCTGCATTTCTCCTCTCTCCTATGACCTTTGCCGTTACGAAAGGAGGTTAAGCAACCCCCATTATTATTATTATTATTATTATTATTATTATTATTATTATTATTATTATAGCTTTGCCATTGTTTCAAAATGGGGTGTGAGAGAAGAAAAATATATTTTTTTTTATATCTAAAAGATATTTTTAAATGTTTGAAAATTTTCGTGTTTTCTTATGGTTAATTGTAGAAGTAAAATTCCCGTAATAAAACTATTGATTAACTTATTCTTTAACAAATTTTAGTTAATTTAATATCTTTCTATCAGAGATGGTGATAAGATGGTTCGAGGAACTATTATTATAGGGAGTTTATGTACAGTTTCTGGTACCCACAAAGGGGGCAGTCTTCGTTATAATTGTGGTATACTAATAGACTTCCGCCTACAGCAGTGGGAATCCAAACTATACGAGTATATACTCATTTCGCGAACATGCAGATTTAGTACCCCTGATCTTTTTTCGTGGTCCTGAAGCAGAACGTCAGGTCAATCATGGTTACCAGTTAGTTTTCTTTGAATCATATCACTTAAAAACGAGAGAACAAAACCTCTTTTAGCGGATTCCTTTCTCTATAACCTATTTTTTTGAAGCAAAAGACGAATCAAATAGCGTCTTATAAAGAAATTGGAGTCGATAAACCCCTTTAATATCACTTAAGAGTTTATTTTACTTAATTCTTAATAAATATTTATATTTTATTTCTAGTTATTTTGTAATTCAAGACACTTATTCTAACTTTTGGGTTGAACTAAACGAGCGTTTATAAATTATATCACTGTTTCTTGTAACCTCTTAGAAATTCCGCTCGACCATCTTTCATCGCGCGGACGTTAGGCATAAATTATGGAAAAACATATAAAAGGAAATTTTACATTAATATATTTTAATTCAAAATAATATTTTCCCACTTAAAAACGAAATTAATATAAATCTTATTAATAATTAATATTATTAATTAATATTATTAATTAATATTAATAATTATTTTTAATTAATATTACTAATTAATATTATTAATGATATTAATGTTATTATCATTAATAATAATATAAATAATTATTAATATTAATATTAATTATTATTAATATAAATAAATATAAATGAATAGTTTCAGAGTTCATTCACACCATGCGTGCACTTGTCTCTTGTACCTACTGTAATTACTGTACAATGTACATAGTATTGGACAGTGGAGAATAAAGGATAGCATGAAACGCTATACTAAGCTACCTAATCTAATTTACACCATGCAGTTTTCAAAGGATTTTTTTTATTTATGTATTATATACAAGAATTCATCATTTCATCGCCGCTTCATTTCTACGATGAATGCCAAAGGCGACCATGCTGAGAGATTAACTTTTTAAAATTACTTATTTATAGTGTTATCTTCCTCGTTTACTACTATAAGGTAGCACTGATCCAGGGGTACATCCATCTGGTCCGCTGGGAATATATATATACAGTGGTGTAGTGCTGTGGGAACGCGTGGGAACGGCGTTCCCTTACTTTTTTTGGTAGACGGAACGGCGTTCCCTCACTATTTCAAATAAATCCGAACTTACAAATCTCTAACGTCATGAAATTTTAATTCCCACCCCTAGAAGAAATATGAGAAAGAATCATTAACTGCTTCATTTCTTTTAGCTTCGACTGAGGCAATGCTAGCCTATAAAGATCTGATGAAACAGTCACCACGGCGTACCAATTGTTAACTTTTTTTTAGTTAATCATTCCATTTGTTAGCTATTTTTATTGATCGTACTGGATGTCGTATATCTAATGACACTGGAAATACTGCATCTTCAACCTTGGAATATATCCTAATATCCAGTGCATATGACCTCAAAATATCCCTGAAATTGGTCAGATTTCAAAAGATTTCCCGGGGGGCTTACAGTGCCCCGGACCCCCAGCTGTATGGGCTCGCCGCGCTCGCCATTGTCCCCCGCATCTGAGTAAACACTTTCAAAATGCGTTCCCTCACCTCTTTATTTAGCACTACACCACTGTATATATATATATATATATATATATATATATATATATATATATATAATATATATATATATATATATATATATATATATATATATATATATATATATATTATATATATATATATATATGTATATAATATATATATATATATATTATATAATATATATATATATATAGATATATATAATTATATATATATATATATATATATATATATATATATATATATATATATATATATATATATATATATATGTATATATATATATATATATATACTACTGATAATAATAATTTGGGGATACTTATCTTGGGTTAGGGGATACTCTCTGTCCTTACACACCCCATTTAAAGAGATTCCTCTGCCGAGCGGTGCCCCCATAGTACTGTGAGGTATTGAAAAACTCATGATCTTCACTTGCCCCACAAACACCTTTAAATGGGAGACCCAAAATGGGTGCACACACATTTCTACATTACTGTACAGTCTTTACAGCCACACTTACACTTTTCCTCCTAAGTATATATATTGTAATGTATATGGTTGTAAATTTTGACTTGGTCCGCAATCGATATGGACCGTGACTTATTTTTGGTTGGCAAAGTACTGGTATTGATGGATACCGTAATGAAATTGACTGGATTCTTTGGATCTGATATATTTGCATGTCCGTTATAAATAGATATAGAGTGTAACATATTTGTGGATAGTAGTCTATTATGACTTGATCCTCTGGATCCAG
>JAJOZX010006531.1:185000-249658 GCA_023014485.1 Bathynomus jamesi
AAACCAAGATAAACCGAGAAAGGTTTGTTGTCTTTTAAACATTTTTCACAGGGTGGAGTTACCAAAGGTATATGAAATCATGCAAGTGTACTTCAGTTGACTTCAGTGTTACAATGTTTGCAGTCTTTGAATGGTTCTGTTTTCCGGGAACTATTCCATGGTGGATGGATCTATTAAGGAACAAAGCGTTACTATAAATGTGTCCTCAAAGACCCTTAATTCCACATAGTATTTGTAACGTAAGTAGTTTTGGTGATATGTGGCTTCTTATGTTTTACACCCGCCAGGGTAAACGTGAAGATCCTAAGTTTTAATTTCGGTCCGGACTTCAGATTTTAGTCAGTAAAGTGTTTTTCTTGGTATCTTTGGTGGAGTAATGATTCGAATGTCACGAGAAGCTGTAGGTGACCTCCCTCATATGTTATCCGAAGGAGGGTAGACAACCCTGAACATTATTATTATCTCCAGTAATTCACCTTACAGGTACGTTTCACTTACGCATGTTTTCATCTCTACTAAAAATATGACCCTTGCCAAGGAAATGTTGCCTCACTGGTACAATAGGTATAACAGCGACCTCCCAGTTCCACAGCTGATATATGTTACGCTAAACCAGCTCTTCCCAAATTTTTTTGTGCAACTACTCCTTCAAACTGAAGTCAGTCCCTCACGCCCCTATTACTTAAACTGCAAATGACGTTCATGGGATGTAATTTATTGGTACCCTAATCAGTGTGAGGTAGCATTGAAAACGAATGCTTTTATTAGTGTTTATAGTACAAGACATGTTTTCTAAACAATATTTGCATATTCTACTGTATATATATATATATATATATATATATATATATATATATATATAGTGTGTGTGTGTGTGTGTGTGTGTGTGTGTGTGTGTGTGTGTGTATATGAAAATTATTTCACGAAAGTAACACGTGTATCTGGCCCATGAATCGTGACCTGGATAACTTCCTCCTTCAGTTAAATGATAAAGTCCCCTCCATTAAGTTTACTTTAGAAGTGGAACAAGACAACTCAATCCCGTTTTTGGATGTGCGTGTACATAGGGAAAGCCCAGGTTTTAAGTTTAGTATCTATCGGAAAAAACAAACAATTTGTCCTACGTACACTTTTACTTGGGACATGACACCCCCACTAAGAAGGCCATTTTTTCTTCAGTGTTTCTCCGCGCCCTTAGGATCGCCAGTCCGGAATACATCGATGCCGAATTGGAAAAAATCAACGGTATTGGAAGTGATCTGTGTTATCCATCTGCGTTTATGGAATCTTGTCTCAATAAGGCAAAACGAACTTTCTATCGTGTCAATAATAACACTCGTACTTTGTCAAAAAATATTTTAGTACTCCCATTTTTCCCGGGCTTTTTAGGCATTGCTAGTATACTTAAACTTTTGGATATTAAGGTAGTATTTTCATATAACAATATTGTGAAAAATATCATAGTAAAAAATAGCCCTACCAATAATTCAGGCATTATCTATAAAATTGGCTGTAAACAATGTGATTCCTTTTACATAGGTCAGACGGGAAAGGATTTGCACACACGTATAAAACAGCATCAATATTCCGTTAGAACAGGACAGTCGTCCAGTGCCCTTTTTGTCCATTTGTCAGAGTTATCCCACTGTATTGATTGGAATAATGCTTCAGTTTTATTTCACTCTAGCAACATTGTTAATAGAAATATTCTTGCGTCTGCCATTATCCAACTTACAAATAACTTCAACATAAGCAAAGGTCTTTTTCAACTCGATCCTGTTGTTGAATTCCTTCAGAACAGATTTAGATAAGAAGGGTAGAACGCTAAATCTTTGGTAAACTTGTATGCTACTCTAATAACTTTTATTTTTCAATTTATTTTTATATACATCGAACTTAAACAAGAAGGGCAGAGTCCTAAAACCCGGGCAGATTTCCAGTATAAATTATATATATATATATATATATATATATATATATATATATATTTTTATCTATAACATTGGTTGGAAACAATTCATTTGATCTTGTGCTAAAAATCGGTAGTTTTTCCTTACAAATTTGTATGCTCCACCCACAATCCTTTAATGTTTAATTTTATTTTTACCTCTCCGTTTATTGTATATATATATATATACACATACTTTTTTCTGTAACCTATATAGGTATAGGCTGTAACTCTTTATGTACTTCAGTGTTCCTGAGGATGTCATTAGACGAAAGCGCTTGAGCACCATTCTGTGTTTCCTTTCCTTCGTGGTTTTATTCATCATATATATATATTATATATATATATATACAGGGTGTACATAAAGTCAGGATCTATTTTTGTGAAGCACTTGGAAATTATATGGAATTCAATCATAAAATGATAAAGTGGTAACATTTATTAAATAATTAAGAGTAGGATTCGACGTGACGCCCATCAGTATCCCTGCACAGCTCAAATCGTTCCGCAGCATTTCTAAACACATTCTGGAGCATTTGCGGAGTTATGTTATCTGCAGCAGTTCGTATACGTGTACGTAAGTTTTCAAGACTCGTAATCTTCGCCTGATAGACGTGCGATTTGATAAAGCCCCATGCAAAGAAATCTAAAAGGGTTAAATCTGGTGATCTCGCTGGCCAAGGTCTGTTGCTTCCGCGTCCGATCCAGCGATTTGGAAAACGTCCATTTAGATAATCCTGAACAATTTTGGCATAGTGACAAGGAGCACCATCATGTTGATAGACGACGGTACTAACAATCCTATCCCCAATCAGCTGAGGACCATAAACCTTAGATTTTGTTAAACCCATCCAGACATTAACTTTAGGTGAGTCTCTCTCCCAATTTTGGACGAAATCATTCGGTCTTTCATCTGCCCAAATTCGACAGTTATGGCGATTTACTTTTCCACACGTATGGAAAGTGGCTTCATCACTAAAGAGAATGTTGTCCGTTAAATTATTACTTCAGATTTGTTCTACGAGATCAGCACACACAGCACTTCGTCGAGAGAAATCTTCCTCATGTAAATCATGTAAAACCTGCAAATGATAGCTTTTCTTCTGCAAATTAACTTTCAGAATTTTGTGCACAGATGATGTCGGGAGGCCGAGTCTGTGTGATGCAGCACGAACGGACGTACGTGGCCTCTCAGTGATAATTCCGCGTACTGCATTCACGGTAAGATCTGACATACACGGTCGTCCTGATCTTGCTTCATCATTTACAGATCCCGTTCGTTTAAATTTGTTCACCAATTTTCGTATTGTCTTGTCTATTGGCCCCGGCTTATGAAATCTCCTTCTAAACTTCTCTCTGATGTCATTGTATTTCTTTCCCTCGATTCGCCAAATTACTATTGCCACACGCTCTTCTGTATTCATTCTAAGGGCTTCTGAAAAGAAAAATAGAAAAAAATAATTATTTCACAAAAATAGATCCTGACTTTATGTACACCCTGTATATATGATACACACAGCTGGATCCTATCTGCTTTGCAGATATCTTCTGGGATATTAAATCCACTATGGTCCGAATAAGTAAGAGTAAATGGCAAATACAAAAGTTTTTCTTTTTCATGATGAAGGCCCAATACGGCAACAGGTCACTAGAGAGGCCCCAAAATATAGCTCCCCTCACCAGCTCTCTGCTAATCAGATAGGACCCAGCTTTGGGAGGTTCTGAATGTATGATAGTTGCCTAGGTTAGCTTTAAACCTTAGACCCTGTCTCAAAACTGGGTCCTATCCGCTTAGCAGATAGCTGGTGAGAGAAGCTATATTTCGGGACCTCTTTGCTAATGACTTGTTGCTCGCGTTGGGCTTCCATCATGAAAATGAAAAAACTTGTATTTGCCACTTACTATTACTTATTCGGACCATAGTGGATTTAATATTCCAGAAGGGTTCCTTATGCCATGCACAATCTATATGTAACATAAAAGTTATCTCAGAAGACCATTCTGAGTTGTATTTTATATATATATATATATATATATATATATATATATATATATATATATATATATATATATATATATATATATAATCAACGATACATTCAGTATATACGTATATATGTCGGGCTTCGATGAATTTTGTTAGAAATTACCTTGCTTCAGACACAAAAGGTTGAGAAATACTGTACCATATAGTAAAGGGATATCCGCCAGGATATACCTGACGTTCAAAGTTCATTGAGTAATACCATTTCCTTATAACCGAAATGAAGACACTGAGGTCGGGGGCTCGACTCCCTATGATGCTGGCTAAAAATAATTCAGGAGTTAGTGCAATGGACCGCATTATTTGGCCTGAACGCTGTGCCAGTTTCTGAGAATCACATTCGCTTCTTACTATTATTTACCCGCCAGGGAAACCTACTGTATAGCGACAAATCGCCTTGCTGTTGTTAACCTGAAGGTCCTGAGTTCGAATCTCGGCTCAAGCTTTAGATTTCACTGATTAAGGACTTCCCCCCGAGTCTTTCTTTTTTGGGGTGGTGGTTCGGATCTCGCGTAAAGCTGTAGGTCCCCGCACAAGCGATGCGTTTGATATTGTTTACTCGTAATGAGTGAATGAGATGTCATTTACACCTCGATGTAATAACCAGTAAGGAAATGTGCATAATCAAGCCAAAAAACTGGCCCAGCAATCAGGCCAGACTAACGAAAGCCCATTGTCCTAATTCTTGTATTATTAACCAACCACATTAGGAGTCGAACCTATGACCTCACTATCTTTACTTCGATTATAGGAAAACGGCGTTACCCATTGAGTTACTGGTACTGGCTATTATGACCTAACGTACACTAAGAACAGTGTACTGATGTATTTGATTTCAAACTTCAACCGGAACGTATAAAAACGTCACGAGTTTTTAATACACAATTTTGTTACAAATATCTCTTAAAATAGTTCATTTAATTTTACAAATTAAGTTTAATGACCCCATTTAAGGTCAAAATGAGTCCTCAATCTACTCTTTATGAGAAAAGATGGAGCGGAAAACTAAAAGTTTTATGCTTCATATTAACATTTTTCCCTATAGAATTAATGCTTAAAGCCTTTTCTGAAAGTAAAAAGCATTTTATTATTAGAGAAATATGTCAATCACTTTAATTAAAAGAGGTTCTGTCAAAATACAAGTTTTAAGGAGCGTTTTAATTTTGTTTCATGTAAGGACTCAAAATTCTTCTCTATTTTAATTAATTCCAAATTGGTCACTTAATGCGGTCAAAATATTTTTAATTTTTTACCGTTAATATTATTATTATTATTATTATTATTATTATTATTATTATTATTATTAATTATTATAATTATTTTTCTCTTGTTTTATAACAGTAAAAGTTTGATTTACACGCACACACACATTATATTTATATATAACCTTACTTGCCTTACAACCTTACAAGAGTTCCTTGTGGTGATTTCTTACGGAGGTCAGGTTCATTATCCTCTCCTCGAGCTGGTTTCGTGAATGAGCGAATTGCAGTCCTGCTCTCAATTTCACACAGCCAGGCTCACCCGGCTCATTTGGTATTGTCCTGAGCCAGGTGTCTAATTTTCTTTTGAAGGCTTCCACTCGTAGGTCAATGATATTTGTGAGTTCTTTGTGCAGCTGGTTGAATAGTTTTGACCTTCTGACAGCCAAGTTTCCTTCAAGGTTAAGGCAGTTTTTGTCTAACCTTTAGTTTGGAAACACTACACATTTTTCCTTTCCTATTTTCCAGGGAGGAAACACAAACTTGCAGTGTATCTTGCTCCCGAAGAATCATGCACCAAGACTGGTAATCACTGGGGGGTGCCTGCAATACTAACTAACGAAAATTGCGATCAAATGAATACGGATATGGATGTTCTTTGAACTAGACTAACATAGGGCATTGTTGCTTCCAGTGGTGATAAACCACGTACGAAAGTCTCATCAGTACGTTGACCCCTTATTTGCTTGGCAGTGCTGCTGCGAGTTGATGTTACTTTGAAATGGGCGTATGGGCTGAATGGTGCTCTATGTGAAAAGACATTTAACTCTTGATACCTTCACTTAAACTATGAATGCATCGATGATTATATATATATATATATATATATATATAATATATATATATATATATATATATAACTGCAATGACCACGCAGTATATTAATGTATAGAAACGACGTAAGTATAGAGGAGTGTTCTGCACACGAGGAAGAGAAATAACGAACAAATGAAAAATGAGGTGACCGCCCGGGAATCGAACCCAGGATCTTCCGATTGCCGGTCAGATATGCTACCACTACACCACGGACCTCGATCAGTCAGAAGTCGCAATTCTCCTACATAGGGCAGAAACCAATGCCTTGGGAGGGCACCCTCGCAAATCGTGAATATGTACATTTAACTGCAATGACCACGCAGTATATTAATGTATAGAAACGACGTAAGTATAGAGGAGTGTTCTGCACACGAGGAAGAGAAATAACGAACAAATGAAAAAAAATGAGGTGACCGCCCGGGAATCGAACCCAGGATCTTCCGATTGCCGGTCAGATATGCTACCACTACACCACGGGCCTCGATCAGTCAGAAGTCGCAATTCTCCTACATAGGGCAGAAACCAATGCCTTGAGAGGGCACCCTCGCAAATCGTGAATATGTACATTTAACTGCAATGACCACGCAGTATATTAATGTATAGAAACGACGTAAGTATAGAGGAGTGTTCTGCACACGAGGAAGAGAAATAACGAACAAATGAAAAATGAGGTGACCGCCCGGGAATCGAACCCAGGATCTTCCGATTGCCGGTCAGATATGCTACCACTACACCACGGGCCTCGATCAGTCAGAAGTCGCAATTCTCCTACATAGGGCAGAAACCAATGCCTTGAGAGGGCACCCTCGCAAATCGTGAATATGTACATTTAACTGCAATGACCACGCAGTATATAATGTATAGAAACGACGTAAGTATAGAGGAGTGTTCCGCACACGAGGAAGAGAAATAACGAACAAACATTGCAGTTAAATGTACATATTCACGATTTGCGAGGTGCCCTCTCAAGGCATTGGTTTCTGCCCTATGTAGGAGAATTGCGACTTCTGACTGATCGAGGCCCGTGGTGTAGTGGTAGCATATCTGACCGGCAATCGGAAGATCCTGGGTTCGATTCCCGGGCGGTCACCTCATTTTTCATTGTTCGTTATTTCTCTTCCTCGTGTGCAGAACACTCCTCTATACTTACGTCGTTTCTATATTATATATATATATATAATATATATATATTCATCAATTGCATAGAGTCATAGACTACTAACTGATGCAAATTTGTAGAGCTTAAATGTGTGTGCTGTGATTAATAATTAAGTAGGTTATCGAGGTAAATAAACAGTTAATTAATATCTGGGGTCACCAGTGATTCATCAGTCAATAAGGAAAAAGGATAGACTGCACAGTTTTTTCTTTAATTCATAAACTTAATATTGCAATGATTAATACATTGGGGTACATACAACACAAAATGTAATGGTTATAAATCAAAGTTACATATGGCTTGTTACGTTATGAATTAATTGTCAGTATGAATACACAATGTCAGATATAACAACAGATTATAAATTACATTAAATTGTACAATACTACAATAATAATTGCTAGCTCAAGACATTGTGGTTAGCAAACATCTGCGAAGCTGAGCATCTTGGAGATAACCTATGTATGATCCTAAAAGATCTGTTATAAAGCGAATTTAGGGCTCTGACAACTTTTTTATAACTCACTCGGAGGTGCTGCCCATATTAGTGCAGAAGCTACGAAAGAGAGTGTCTTTAGCGTCACCTGCACAGAATTGGAAGTTCCTTATAGTCACGTTTGCTTCAGCACAGAAGCTTTGATAATGTTTTCTTGTATCCGAGTCGTCACTTAAAGTAGCTGGTGATAATTTGACACAAATACTCAAATTCTTGCACTTCCTCAATTTCTTCCTCTCTCATTTCGAAACTAATATCAGTTGACTGATTAGAGCAGTGGTCGGGGAACAGGGGTAAATTACCCAAATGGGGTAAATTTAAAACTTTTGGGGGTAATGCGTGCGGCATGAGAGACACTTTGTGCTGATATTTTTTTCGTATATTTTTATTTTATTTTGTTACATAAATGTGGCGTTATTCTAAATTTTAGAATATTACGAATTTACGTCCTGAGTACGTCATCAAATATATTTTGGGGTAATACCCAAAAAAGTTCGCCGACCACTGGATTAGAGCTTTTGGGATAGAATTTCACAAACTTAAGTTTTGTAATATTAAAAAGTATATCATGTTTCTGCGAATACAGTATATTCGCAGGCTTTTAGGAGACAATCCAGACCTTTAACAGAAGGACTTATTAACACCATATCGTTGGAGTAAACTAAGTTATTTATCCTAATGTTATCTATACAACATCCAATTTTTGCCTCACTGAGTGAAGCAATTGAACCATCACTATACAGAGCGAGGAGACTTCTCTCACTTCGCATGAGGAACCAAAACATTCGGACAATACACTGCCTCATGTAACCATAAAAGATTGGTGGGTATACCAAACTGTTAATATATTTAAGATATACTCTAGTTTTTTAAATAAAATATTGTGGTTCACTCTGTCCTATGCCTTAAATATATGAAAATAAGACGCGTGAGCACGCACAATTTTTCATATGCATAATAACTCCCACCAGGATTCGAACCCAGGACCTCTGACTTGGAGCCGTGTGAACTGACTAGCAATTGAACATGCGTCAAGTTGTGTTAACTTTTTCCTGCGCTGCCCCATTGGTCAGCGTTCGCGACTCCTAATCAGAGATCACAGGTTCGAATCCTGGCGGGGCTATTTTACACATATTTTTATTTTTTTTATTTTTTTAGTTCAGGAAGAACCGATTCGCCTCTATTTAAAGGGCATATCTCAGCGGAAAAACAAAGAAAAAGTGAGAGGAAAGACAGAGGAAAAAGAAAGGGTGGAGGGGACAGTCGAAGTGGAAAAAGACCAAGGATGACAAGGACTGCAGGGTCGAGCCCCATCATCCTTGGGTGCTAGGGCCGGGAGGGCGCACGTGAAAATTTTACACACACATATATATATATATATATATATATATATATATATATATATATATATGTGTGTGTGTGTGTGTGTGTGCGTGCGTGTGTGTGTGTGTACGTTTGAAAGCACAGTACATGACCTCTTCAGTTTGATAAAAAATCATACTAACATTCTCCTCTCCCAATTGCTAATTTTGAATAACGTAATTTTAATTTTAAAATACGTTAAATTTCGCAGAATGAATAATAATTCCTTTCAGACATCTTTCAATTTTTGTTTATAGCTTGTATGAATGTGGATTATTTTTACGAAATGCATGTGATTAAACGTTTTCTTTTGTGCACTGGATTTCATTTCGTGGTATACACGTAAAACAGAAGCATTCAGGATGGAAATAATCAGGCTTTACCTTCTTTTATATATTTGTCAATTTATCATGGTCAGTTTTTATTCTTTTATGAACCCCTTATGTATATATTCGTATTGCAATTCCGTTTTATTCTTGAAGAATATAATTTTGTTTGTTCATTAGCGTTAAAATGTACCATTTCTTTACAGAAGTACAAATTAAATCAGTGCATGGTGAGGAAGTCAAATGAACATGATATTTTCCATTATTTTTTTATGTTTTTCATTTGTTCTGTAACGACATGAAAGAAATTAAACAGTTGTATACAGGAGTTGTACGGGAGTTGTATGTAGCTGCACACCCTCGTTCTATGAGTTGTTACGAATGTGTTGGGTAAAGAGTTTCAGACAAATGGATGAGAAAATAATGAATATATTTTGCTTAACATTCATAGAAACCTTTTTCTCGTTATCTAAATGCTTTGTAGGTATCCAACAAGGTCTAGCATGAGGCCAAAGTTTCGAAGAGTAAGTAAGTGCAGCATCGCCACTGCATTTCCAAACGCAACAGGGTGCCAAAGATCGAAAGAAGCGATACCGATGGTATCAAATCCTTTTCCGAAAGACACTTAATTAATAACGTTTTAATATCATTAATATAATTATAATCTTTATCACGATCGTCATTAACATTATTTTACCATTATCGTAATTATTTTATTATTTTTTAACTATTATTAATATTATTAGCATAATTATTAATGATTCAAATCGCTAGCTGCAAGAGTCTACCACCTCATTCTTTATTTCTCTCCCCCCCCTCGTATCCCATCTTTGTCAGACCTCACTATCAAATAATAATAATACTCACTGATACTATCGGCATATCGCCATTATTGAGACTCATTAATATTTAAAGAAAACCAAGATGTCTGACGTAATCAATTATCAATTAAATACCCAACTAATAATTTTATCGTAAATAAATTTTATCGTAAATAAAAATGTATTTATTGATCATATATAAATTAGTTGGGGGTTAAAAATTGTATAGGATGAATTTTCTCCTTTGTGATGTTTGCACAGGGTGATCAAGAAATTAATGTGCCCCGCTACATTAAGTGAGAACACTTAATGCACACAGTGACTTTTTCATCGCGTTGTATGACAACAGAAAGAAAACTAGAATTTGCACGAGTGCGTAATATGGTGATAAAAATTAGTTATTAAAATTATAAATGTCTTTATTATTTTCTTTTAAACATATATCTGTGTACACACACACACACACACACACACACACACACCCACACACATACATATATATATATATGTGTGTGTGTGTGTGTGTGTGTGTGTGCAGGAGTATAATGAATGTGTGTAATTCTGAATGGAATCAAGACATTGTCATTAAAGGATTGAATGTGTAGAAGGATTTTTTTCTTCCTTTGTTCACCGAAGACCATCCTAATGAGACGTATAAATAATTCCAAACATTAAAACATTGTCGGAATTTTAATGCGCTTTTTTAATTCAAAATAGAAATGTTTATAACTGAAAGTTCCCCTGAATTTTGCGACAAGACCTAACAAGTACCACCTTGGGCTAATTATTCGAGGCCCAGCATTGCTAAAATGATTCTGGATAATTATCCATTTGAAGATTCCAGGATTGAAGTTCATTTTTTTTATTTCCAACTCGAAATGGAGCAAGGAATGTGTGTGTGTGTGTGTGTGGTGTGTGTGTGTGTGTAGTTTGTTAAGGTTGAGGAAGGTGAATGTTTTTAATCGAAATGTTCATCAAATGGTGAACAGTAATTGTGAACATCTCTCGCTATAATTTGAAACCGTTTTTAATAATATTAATTAGAATAATCACTTATTGTAACGCTACTTATTAAATGTAAACGAGACCCAGAATTTATGAAGTATCTTTTATTACTTAAAAATTACATATATATATTATATATATCTTTTCTCTCGTAGTTGGTCATCTCCAAATGAGCCATCTTAAGTTATTCATTCCCAGTGGGTGCTTATCAAGAGATATGCGATTCCTATAAGAAAATAAAAGGCACATTAAATGATCTCAATATTTCCAAAATTATTTTTATTAATGTCGTTATTATTTATGCTCGCAGTCGGTCACCTGAAACCTCCAATCCGGGAGTAAAATTTATGCCATCTCAGACATACCAAATGAACATAGATCAGCCATGCTCTTCACCATTAAGTTTAATCATAATTTTAAGCATGAAGACCAAGGAAAATATCTTCTCCTCTTTGACTTTTTCCTTTCTCTCTCTCTCACTCTTCTCTCCTCTCTCTCTCTCTCTCTCTCTCTCTCTCTCTCCCTCTCTCTCTCTCTCTCTCTCTTGGCGAGGATATTTTTACGTTTTTATTTCTTCGCACTTTATTCCAGGGTTTTATTTTCTTGTTATACCGATATTAAAGATTCAAAAGAAAGAGGGTCCAGTTTGAGGCTATACGCGCAACTTGCGCATGAACCTAACTCAATAATCTCCCTTTCACGATCAAGAGCCCCTGGCACTCTCATGCACGAGCTTTTGGAATTGTATAAAGAAACTCCATTATAGAAAAAAGTTACAATAAGTTTATAAAAAAAATAAGGTTTGCGAGAAGCATAGTCTGTGACGTCAAGTCGAGCCTCTCTCGCGGGAGGATTCCTGGGGCGAACCTCGTAAATCATTGGCTGTGGTGGCGTCATTTCGGAATACCAAATACAAAACAACAGCGAGGCATCGTCAACCTCCGTAATAAATTTTGAATAAAACACAAATAAAAATCAAACGAGTTATTGCTTCAAATCTGCTCAGGAATATTTCAAATTTTATTAGGCTCCCTCAAATGGGTCTTTAAAATAGAAAATTTTTAACTAAGGTATGATTATTTTAAGGGGGTGAACGCTAAATAAGGGTTGGCTTCCAAAATACTGGATAAGTTAATTAAAACTTTTTGTTTCAATTCCAGTTGCAGAGAAATTAATTAACGCAGAAGCTAATGTTTTAATTGATTTTTCTTACCTTTTATGATATATTAACAAGGTTCGCAAGACCCTGAAGTAGTTTGAGGACCGTGTATATACATTAAATTCTGAAAACGTGGATCGCCTGTGAGCTTAATTATTTGTCATATATATATATAAAGACGAATGTTTTCAGAGGATTTTTTATACTGAAAATTTTTTTGTTGTCACTGGATTTTCCACAGGACGCTTTTTGCACCTCGAACAGCCATTCAGCTAGATGATGGGGGATTTGTGACCTCCCCTGACAAGAAATGAAACTCAGATTGTGCTGGTGACAGAGAAAAATATGAAAACACACACACACACACAACACACACACACTATAATATATAATATATTAATCAATTTTTATAGACTAAATTGTAGATAAAAAGCAAATGTTTCGCTGTTTCTCAAGGCACTTCTCATACACCCATTCGGGGTACGAGCAGCTCGCAACATCATTGTCAAGTTTAGAAAGAGGTTTTTATATATATACACACACACACTTTAGTTTACTTTAGTTTCTTCGAACGATGGTTCAGGAATCACCTGCGGTCGGTCCTCTACAACATCCCACCTTATTTGGAGAATTTTATGGAGGAGAGAGTTGCTTTCAGCTCTCATCCTGCTCTTGTAGCCAGCGATGCTGACTGGTCAGGGATTTTGCATAATAATCTGTCTAGTTGGTTCTTGGATGTATTTTGATTGGCGTGCTGAAGGTTCCTCAGTTCTTTCGGCAGCAAGTTAAAGTTTTCGGCCTCGTATTTTCAAAATATTTTACTTCTTCGTTTTAAGACCATCTGTCTCACCGCAGCTAAGACAGTACAAAATTTACCTCTTCTCTTATTCCAGTGTGTTTTTATTTAATTTCTAAAGTTTGCGACATATCCCTTGAGTATTTCCCGCATGTACAGAGTCATGCAAGAAGTAAATAGACACCCTTAATTTTATGGTAAAATGTATGCATCCAAATTTTTTTGCCATTATTATGACTAATATTCGTTTCCTACATTTCTATCCTTGAAGAAGGACTTATGCCAATATTCTGAAATGGTCAAATTGAAAAAGACAGCTGCCTGTTCATGGAAGATGGAGCCCCATGTCACACTGCAAAAAAGACGAAAGAATGGGAGGAGCGAAATGGTATCAAACGACTTCCTTGGCCGAGTCAGTCCCCTGACATGAACCCCATAGAACACGTGTGGGCAATACTAGACAAGACTTTACGTAAAAAGCCCAAAAAACCAGCAACACGATCAGAATTGTTGAATCTTTTACGCCAACCATGGTTAGAAATACCTCAGGCTACATTTTCAGAACTCATTAATTCTATGCCTAGGCGAGTTGCTGCTCTTAAAGCAGCTAAAGGAATGTCAACAAAGTATTAATAGCTAAACCTTAATTGTTCAAAAATTTATTGGTACTCTAATTTTCAAATAAAATTGTTACAGCAAAATCTGGGCTGTCTATTTACTTCTTACATGACTCTGTATATTATCGTGTATCGATCACGTCTTCTTTCCAGAAAATAGAGTTTTAGGGATTGTAATCGTGACCAGAAGCCTTCATCTTTCATTTCCTTATCTTAGTCGTAAAAGTGCTTTGTATAGCTTCTGTGTTTGCAATGTCTCATTTTCTGTGTGGGTTTGTGAGTATTAAGCAATACTGAAATATTGGTAGGACTAAATTCTTCCATAATTTTAGCATGATCTTTGCTTTTCTGCTGTGGGAGCTCCTCCAGATAGTTTCCATTATTTTTCTAACTGTTGTAATTTTAATGTTGTAGTGTTCTCTGAATTCTGCATTCGATTAGTCAAGGGTTGTTATTTCAAGATCCCTTACTTGAGGGTTTGGTATTATCTGTTTGCTTTATAGTGTTTTGTACTCTTTATCTTATAGCCCCTTACTGTTACTTTATCTATGAATTGAAGTTTTCTTCAGTTGAACTTTTCATATTGTTGTCTTCCGACCACCTGAATAGCGTTTCACTGCCGTTTTGTAGTTTTCCTATTTCTTCTTCATTTGATATTTCCTTCCATACCTTTGCGCTTTCCGCGAAGCACGACACGACAATGTCTTTAATATCTGAATCTAGTCTAGTCATTATTATAAACAGCAAGAGAACTAATACTGCACCTTGCTGAACAGAGCTGATGACCTCTGAGACTTCAGCTTTACTGTAACTCCGTTTACTAATACTCTTTTGTTCTTTGGGTATGAAAATTAAATATCCATCACCACAGCTTTCCAGTAATTTCTGTTTTATTATATGTTTGTGAATTTGTGTGCTCTAATTCTATGATCACATTTATCGAAGTCTTTAGCAAAATCAGTATACTGTATTTACATCGATAATTTGATGTGGTCTTGTTAGTCTAACAACTGTGATAAGTATGATCTCCCAGCCCTGAAACATGTTGGTTCAGATTGAATAATTTATTTTCTTGTAGATAGTAAGCAATTTTGTCTCTAATTATTACCCGTTCATAGCACTTTATAAGATGGGAGGTGAATGCTACTGGGCGATAATTCTTAAGCATTGCTCTGTTTCCTCCTTTGAAAAAGGGAGAGATGTTCGCATTATTTAATGGAAATGGAATCATCCTGTGTCGAATAATCTTCTTCATAGTGAGTATAGTGGCTTGATTATACTCTCTTTGCATTTATTGAGAAACATGGCCCTCCATGTGTTTGACCCTGGTGCTGAATTTTTTCGTATTTGTGAGAGAGCTTTAATTATGTCTTCTTCCAAGAATTCAAAGCCTACTAATAGATTCGTGTCCGCGCATGTTCTTGTCTGATTTGTATCTATATCAAAGAATTTATCCGAATTTTCTGTTTTCAACTTGAACTTAGGGATACTGAAAGCAGAGTTGAATTGTTTCCTAAGCGATTTGCTCAGTTCGCTGAGTCATTTGTGTATTCGCTTATTCCGGACCAATAGTTTCTTTACATTTTATTTTTCTTTCCGCAATTATGTAAAAATATTTTGGTTTATATTTTATGTTTTCTGCTACTTTGTTTTCCTCCTCATTTGTCTTGTGGATGACTGATTAATTTATTTTAAATCCATTTCCATTTCGCTTAGTTTTTTCTAGCTTGAGTCTCCTTCTTTCCGCTTTGTACTGTATCTGTGGTTATTTTTTACGATTTCTTTTGTTGTTTACATAATGTTCTGACTTTTCTCTCGAATTTGCTTCGTTCTTTTTTCTTGTCTCTTCGCATCATGTTTCATCAATATAGGTTTAGTTTCTTTTATTTACTATAGGTAACATTTCTTTTGGAGTTTTTTCCTTTAACTTTGAATTTATACTTGCTCAGTATACTTTCTTTGAATTAATATTCAATCTTCAGATATTTCTTCTGTCTCTCCAAGACGAGTTTTAGATCTGATTTCTAACTTTATTTACATATCAATTAGGTAATGATCAGAAAATTTGGGTGAGTTACATTTTCTTTTATGATTATATCATTGTTATTTGTCAAAATTAAATACAGACGTTCTCTTTTTAAATAGCTTCACAGATTTCCTGGGTCAGTGCATAATTTTCCTTAATATCTAATAGCATTCTTACCTGAGTTTTATCGTCTTTTCTAATGTTATCGTGGAACTTCTCAACATATAAAACTTCACCATTTTTCTTCCATGTTATGAATGAAAAATTAAAGTCCCATAAATTAATATATTTGTTTGTTGGAGTTTTAAGTGATCGTAACGTCTTCTATTTCATTTGTAACGAAATGAAAATTCATATTTTATGGTGTTTGGCGGTCTGTACACGTACATAATGATAAGGTGTGGCTCAAGGTGTAGCTCTTTTGCTTCTAAAACAAGACTTTTGACTGTGCTGTTTAACTTGTTTACCTTCACTTCACCCGTGTATGTGTTTTTCATGTAAATACAACAGCCTCCTCCTTTTCTATGAAATATATTTGCTTTGTATATGTTATAGCCCCTTTATGTTATATTAATGTCGCCGATGCAATTTTCACATTTATGCAAGTGTATTTCCCTTAAGGAGAAGGTATCTTTGTTAGCTTCCAGAGCTAAATTTTGTAGGTATTGTAGTTTGCAATCTACTTATTTCGTCATTGTACTACAGTCCTTGTATAATTGCATATAGTAAATTTAGATGGTCTCGTTGTTTCGTTGTGTAAGATGTTGGTCATTATCAGGACGGTTTTATCAGTTTCTGGTCTGTGTTATTTGGGAAGGAGGTCATTGCACTTGAAGGTACTATATATATATATATATTATATATATATATATATATATATATAATCTTTGATTATACCCCACATTGAATAATTACTGTGATGTGATTATTCAACGTGGAGTATAATAAAAGATAGAGTTTACGGCCAGAAACCTCGGAACTTCGATCACACGAAGACTTTGATACGTCAAGAGTTCAAGACGTTGAATAATAACAAAGAACTGTGCTGCCCTATTTGTTGTTCAGTGGTTCAGAGATGCAACGTATGTATTGAACATGATGGAGGACACTTTGAATAATTTCTGTAGTAAATGATAAATATTATTCTTCATAAGGTGATTCCATTATTCTCGGTAAACCGACTTATGCCGCACCATATATATATATATATATATATAATATATATATATATATATATATATTACCGAGAGAGAGAGAGAGAGAGAGAGAGAGAGAGAGAGAGAGAGAGAGAGAGAGAGATTACAAGGAGTTACAAGGAAAAAGTACCTCAAAAGGCCTTGCGGCCCATACCGAGGAGGTACCAATGGCAACGGGTGTCAGGGAAAATTTTCTACACCCTCAAATAGTGTGCAAGATTTGGCCTAACCTTTTCTTGAAGTGATCCACAGAGGAACTGTTCACAACTTCTGAAGGTAACCTGTTCCACGTGTCACAGATCTTATAGGTAAAGTAATTCCCACACACACTAGTCCTAAACCGTTCCAAATCCAACTTCCAACCATTGTTGCGAATTGGGTTATCATTTAAACTAAACATGCTTCTAAAATCGACATCATTGAACCCGCGTAAGAACTTGAAAACCTTGATGAGTTGACCGCGCAGCCTCCGAGTTTCCAGCGAAAACAAATTCAGGGCGCGTAAGCGTCGATTGTAGCCCATATGCCTAACGGAAGGGATTAACTTTGTGGCCCTCGCCTGCACTCGCTCCAGCCCCTCAATATCTTTCCTGAGGGTGGGCGACCAGAACTGCACTGCATACTCCAGGTGCGGCCGAACCAGGGAATTGTACAGAGAGAGCACAATCTCCTTGTTCCGAAACTGACATTGCCTCCTGATATAACCCAACACCTTCTGGGCTTTCTTTTCCACCTCTACGCACTGTTTGGTAAACTTAAGGTCGCTGCTAATTAGCACACCGAAGTCCTTTTCCACATCAGTCGCCTCGATATTGTTCCCCAACATGGAGTAGTCCGACTTGGGATTGGCGTAGCCAATGTGCATCACTTTGCATTTACCCAAGTTAAACGGCATTTGCCATTTTTCGGACAACTCTCCTATCCTACCTAGGTCCGCACGCAGTTACTCGATCGCTTCGGGCGTCCCAACATTGGCTCCAAGCTTGGTGTCATCAGCGAATTTGGCGATCCGACTGACCGAGGCCCAACCCGAACTAACCCCTTTAATTACAACCCTCTGCTACTTATTCTTCAGCCAGTTTTCAATCCACCTACCTACTTCCCCACTGATACCCAGCGCGCGGGCTTTCGCCATTAGCCGGCGGTGAGGTACCTTATCAAAGGCTTTCTGAAAGTCGAGATAAAGTATATCAATCGCCCTACTCTTATCATACTCACTCAACATGACGTGAAAAAACTCGAGCAAGTTGGTGAGACACGACCTATGCCGTCTAATCCTATGTTGGGAGTCCCCAAGCAGCTTGTAGGAATCCAAATGGTCAACGATCCTATCCGCTATTATCCCCTCTAATAATTTACCTACAACTGAAGTGAGACTAATAGGACGATAGTTCCCTGGACTTTCGTGATCCCCTTTCTTAAAGATAGGGGTCACATTGGCTTCCCTCCAGTCACCAGGCACCTGGCCCGTCTCCAACGATTTGTTGAAGACTGTAGCCAGGTCACGCACCTCCCGCAACACTCTGGGGAGAAACTGGTCTGGCCCAGGAGCCTTAAACGCGCTCAGTTTGTCTATTCTATCGGCAACGACTGTCGCGGTACATCGAACACTATCCAGGCCAGCACCTTCGTGCCTGACGCCTGGCTCGGGGATGACGCGAGTGTCCTCCATGGTGAACACTCCTGCAAAGTACTCATTAAGCACATTAGCACATTAGTTATTAACATAACTAAAGAACTCCTTAGGGTTCCCCTTGCAGAGGCTTGCCACCCGTAGTTCTTCGTTACGTTTCTCTAGCCTAGCCTTCGCCTTCACTTCCCTACACAGGCGGACATACGCTTCAGTGTTCTCATGGGAACGATTGGCCTTCTCCCTCCTATACGCTACTTTCCTATACGCTACTTTCCTATTTCGGATAGTCGAAGCGATGTCACGACTGAACCACTTAGGCTGCGTTGAAGCAGGGGTGACCGATTTTGAGGGTACGGCAGCACACTGCAGCACCATAAACTGGTCCCGGAATGCAGTCCACACTCCCTCAACATCGCCGCCGACCTCTAACCCCATCTCACCTACGCTATCCCGGAGGCTAACAAAGTCCGCCCGCCGTAGATCGAGCTTACTGCCTCTCGAGTTACTACGCTTCACCCGAGGGACGCAGACACGGAACCTAATCAGACCGTGATCACTTCCTCCCAACGATTCGTCAACGGTGAGGCCAGTGACGAGATTGTCTTCGGTCGTGAATACTAAGTCTAGAACGCTTTCGCCTCGTGTAGGCTCATTGACGGGTTTTACGTTCAGTCGCTGCTTTTAGAGCTTGCCGTATCCTGGAATTTCCTTTGAAGACATTGCCTTTGGAAACACCATAAGAAGAAATCACAGGGGATTAAGGCCAGGTGAAAAGAAGCCATGCAAGACCACAGTTGTAAAGGTGGTGGTGCGGGTGGGGTACATGTTCGACAGGACTCTGAAGCCAAAATGTTTCATGCAAAAAATCCAAAACGCATTTACTCGATATGAGGTTTTGCGTCGTGCTGCTGAAAAAAAAAAAAATTATCATATTTTCACATTATTCGTTTAGTCCATTACGAAGCGGAATAAACTGTTCTTCGAGGATGCTGACCCCAACATTTTGGTCCATATTTGTGTCAATAAAACAACAAAATAACGTAATTTTGCAAAAAGGGGGACATTTTGAACATGTTGCGTGCCTCTAAAATTACTCCTACCCTTCAACAATAATTTTGCAGTGACAAATACGTAAGTTATTCTATTGATTTTTTATAATTAATTTTTGAACGTGTAGTATAATTAAAGAATCTCTCCCACACAGACGATATATATATATATATAACCTTTTTCTCACGAGTGTAACACTTCCATATTAGCCAATGCGTGTTATTCTACCTGCAACAAAAACAAGGTCCCCCCAAAAAGACGTCAATTTGAACATTTGTTTTAGTTATAATATATTACTTTTGTAAATTTAATTTAAAATAATTTTTCCTATGAGACCGGACTTATGGGACACCCTGTATAGTATATATATATATATATATATATATATATATATATATATATATATATATTTTTTTTAACTGCAAACAACACAGTATAATTACTGTAAAGAACGAAGCTTGTGTAGAAGAGCGTCCGCACAAGATGATCCCGGGTTCGATTCCTGGGAGGTGCCTCGCTTTTCATTTGTTCATTCTTTCTCCTCATCTTGTGCGGACGCTCTTTTACACAAGCGTCGTTCTTTATATATATATATATATATATATATATATATATATATATTTGTGTTTCCTCCTTAAGGAAACACAAATGTATCCATCCCATTCACAAGCACATTCATAATACCTTGGGCTTGCTCTAATGCTCTATACAAAGTGGATCAAGAATTCGGAATCTCTCTGTAATTTCAGACTTTTATTCTTATCCGTGTCTTTAGTTTATTTCTGCGTAATATTAACATAAATTTATCTGTAACTATCATCATTTTTTATAAAGAGGTTTCTAACTCAATTTAATAAGAAGCGGAATTATAATTTAACTATCCTAACCAAATTCAACGTCACCTAACCTGGTATTACTTTACCCGATACATTTAACTTGACTAACCTTTGTACGAGTATAACTCTTTTTACCATAATCATACTTAACCTAATCATCATATTCTTTAATTTTGTGTCGTATCCAGTAGATGAGGTTATGTTACGTTAACGGCGTTATGAAGCAATTACTTTATGTACTGTAACGTAACGCGAGGTAACGAGACAAGACCTAATACCAAAGAAGACGAACACTTTGGCTTCGTCTACTATAACGAAAGATGTTCAATATTCTACCGAAGAAAGTGCGTAATTAGCAAATTATTCAGTTAACTACATAACCCAGTCAGGTAATATTTAACCCAATACAATTAAGGCCAACCGAATTTCACTTAACCCTACTAATCATACCCCTAATTAATCTAATTATATTTTCATGCCCTACCCAGCAAAAGGGGTGTGCTACATTTCAGTAACTAATTTCACTAATTATTAAATTTCATAACGTGAAGTACTAAGGCAAGGCTTCTTCGAAAAGGAAATGGACAACTTATTTATCCAATTAGTTTTGAAAACTTTGATATCCTATCTAAGGAAGTATTAATTGGTAAAAAATTCTTAATAACATTGTTCTTCACGGGTGTATATATATATATATATATATATACGTATATAACGTACTCTATATGTACTATCATAAGGAGGGTGTACACAAGAAATGTTTACTTTAGTATTTAGTTCTGAGCCCTTTTCAAGGTCAGACCTTGTTCGTAACGTATTCAGAAATGAAACGAAATTACAGTATTTTATATATATATATATATATATATATATATATATATATATATATATATATTACACTATTTAACTGAAAGCAAACTGTGTGATATTCCATTTTTTACAAAGCATACATTTATTAAATTGTATATATTAAACTTGTTCCCGGTCTTTTATATATATATATATATATATATATATAAGAAAATTGAGTTTTGGTGAAATGGCTAAAACTCTTCCAAGAAGGTTTGGTTGGTTGTTATCAAGATAAGAGGAGAATAGGCCGTGTCTCTAGACAATATGCAGGTAGTACACACGTCAATTAAGGAATTTTATTTCTCCTTCTCAAAAGGTAAAGGAAAATATAGGGAAAAAAAAAAAAGGATATAGGCTCCTACATCCTATAAAGGAATGCTAAAAATTAACATTTATAAATGAATCAGTATTGAAATCTTGAAATTATGAACGTGGTTCTTTTTCTCCAAAAAACGATTAGTATAAAATTCCAAACTCTAAAGAATTACAACTCTGATTTATTCAGTTGTTTACGTGGCGAAATTTCTAATATTTTAGGTTTTATTTATTATTTTCGCCGTTTCATTTGTATTTTATTATTTCTAATCATATTAATGATAATTATTATCATTATTATTCAGGAGAGAGAGAGAGAAATTGGCACAGCGCTCAAGCCAAATAATTAATGCGATCCATTGCTCTATCTTCTGTATTATTATTAATATTATTACTAGCATCATCGGGGTTCGAACCTCCGATCTCAGTGTCCTCACTTCGTTTATAGGGAAACGAACGGTGTTACCTACTGAACTACGAAGCTGACTTCTCTTCATATTGGTGGGAAGTTTATTTGCTTAAATAAGAAAATAAATACGCTTCTCTTTTACCGTCAGTAAAGTCACTTTTCGAATTAATTTAGTATTTTAAAAGACTGTCTTTCATGATGCAACATTATTTTTTTAGAATTACTCCTCTTATGCATGTATATATATCTCTCTCTCTCTCTCTCTCTCTCTCTCTCTCTTTCTCTCTCTCTCTCTCTCTCTCTTGGGGTTCCTCAGGGTTCCGTTTTGGGGGCCACTGTTGTTTATCATTTACATAAATGATATCGTAAATGATATCGTCAGTAGACTCGCCAAATTCGCTGATGACACCAAGCTTGGGGCCGATGTTGGGACGCCCGAAGCGATCGAGCAATTGCGTGCGGACCTATGTAGGATAGGAGAGTGGTCCGAAAAATGGCAAATGCCGTTTAACTTGGGTAAATGCAAAGTCATGCACATTGGCTACGCCAATCCCAAGTCGGACTACTCCATGTTGGGGAGTAATATCGAGGCGACTGATTTGGAAAAGAACTTGGGTGTGCTAATTAGCAGCGACCTTAAGTTTACCAAACAGTGCGTAGAGGTGGAAAAGAAAGCGCAGAAGCTGTTGGGTTATATCGGGAGGCAATTTCGATTTCGGAACAAGGAGATTGTGCTCTCTCTGTACAATTCCCTGGTTCGGCCGCACCTGGAGTATGCTGCGCAGTTCTGGTCGCCCACACTCAGGAAAGATATTGACAGGTTGGAGCTAGTCCAGGTGAGGGCCACAAAATTAATCCTTTCCGTTAGGCATATAGGCTACAATCGACGCTTATGCGCCCTGAATTTGTTTTCGCTGGAAACTCGAAGGCTGCATGATCAACTTATCGAGATTTTCAAGCTCTTACACGGGTTCAACGATATCGATTTTAGAAGCAGGTTTAGTTTAAATGATAACTCAACTCGCAACAATGGTTGGAAGTTGGATTTGAAACGGTTTAGCACTAGTTTGTGTAGGAATTATTTTACCTATAAGATCTGTGACACTGGAACAGGCTACCTTCAGAAGTTGTGAACAGTTCCTCTGTGGATCAGTTCAAGAAAAGTTTAAACCGAATCTTGCACACTATTTGAGGGTGTAGGAATTTTTCCCTGGCACCCTTGCCATTGACCTCCTCGATATGGGCCGCAAGGCCTTTTGAGGTACTTCTTGTCCTTGTAACTCCTTGTAACTCTCTCTCTCTATCTATCTATTTATCTATCTGAATAATGGTTACGACTTACGAGGGCAAACATACACAGTGGTTTCCGCTAGATTACGATTCTTTGGATAGACGATAATATTCAATGGAGTTAAACTACGAGCATTTAGACGTGTTTCACTTTCATTGAAACATCGAGAAATTACGAAACTTAAATTAAAAAAAGGGTTGAAAAGAGGATTAACTGCGAGAGAAGAGTTTTAAACGAAGCCATACAATATAGTTGGATGAAAACAATATCAGCAAAAATAATGCTGTTTCTCAGTGATTTTTTATATTAGGTGATACAAAGTGTATATATATATATATATATATATATATATATATATATATATATATATATATATATATATATACACACACACACACACACACACACACACACATATATATATATTATACAGTATATATACACAGTGGCGTTCAAAAGTCTGCGTTCACCTCAGTTTTTGACACTTTCTAGAAAATAATACAACTCTGAGAAAGTGTGTCCGCTATATTAGGGTATTTTCTTTTACAAGGAATGGTATTTCATATATTTCCCTACTTGTGTAAGTAATGTAGCTTTTTTTTCATAAGAAAGGACACATTAATGAAAATGGTCCCTTTTGGTCCTGTTATATTTTTTTTGCTTGCAGTATAATAAAACCTATTTTAACCCAGGTATTAGTGACAAACCATAGCCAAATGTTATTAATCCTCAAAATAGTGTATTCATACAGTAATTTTAACAACTTTTATAACTGATAAAACCAATTAGTCAGTGACATTGTAGCAATTTGATTAAAAATAATTAATTATTTTCTCTATTCTCTCTCTCTTTACAGGCCGTAATTGAAATGTCTAAGGAACTAAGTTTATCCCAGAGAGGACAAATAATTGCCCTTTCAAGAGAGGGAATGTTCCAACGCCAGATCTCGGCAAAAAAAAACGTTTCAAAAGGGGCTGTCCAAAGAACTATAAGCAGATATAAAGAATCTGGATCGTGCTCTTCAAAGACAAGATCTGGCAGACCTAAAGTGACTACTGATTCTGAGTATCATTACATCAAGGTTACATTACTGCGTGACAGAAAAGCAACAGCTACACAGATTCAGGCACAACTGAATGAACAACGGGACTCTCCAATAAGTACAAGTACTATAAAAAGACTCATAAAAGCTGGTCTCCATGGCAGAGTTGCTGTGTCCAAACCACTAGTGAGGAAACAAAATAAGGCTAAAAGATTGGAGTGGGCAAGAGAATCTCGAAATTTTACTGTAGACGACTGGAAAAAAGCTCTTTTTACTGAAGAATCAAAAGTGGAACTTTTTGGGTCTCAGAATAATTTATGTTAGACGTAGAACCAACGAAAAACTGATAGATCCCTGCATAAAACAGTCAGTAAAACATGGTGGAAGCAACATTTAAGCTTGAGGTTGTTTCAGTTATTCTGGAGGTGGAGATCTTCACAGAATCACTTAAACACAAAAAAGAAGTACCACTCCATACTAGTGAGACATGCAATACCATCAGGATTGAGGCTTTGTGGTTAAGGATTCATTTTCCAGCAGGATAACGACCCAAAGCACACTTCTAACCTTTGCATGAACTATCTCAACAAGAAAAAAGATGAAAGTGTTCTACAAATTATGAAGTTTCCTCCACAAAGTCCTGATCTCAATCCAATAGAACATCTTTCGGACCATTTGAAGAGTCTGAAAGCTAAAAAGAATATAACTTCGCTTGATTCTCTTTAGGAGAATGTAGAAGAATGCTGGAACAGCATAGCACAAGATGTTATAATGTTATAATGTTTCAGACCAACAAAGACCCTAGGATCCACTCATGGCTGGTCTACCTAACTGTGTTCGTAATCGTGTATTGTGTATGTCCTCCGTGGTGGCGGAGGGGACCTACAATTTTACGTGGGTTCCGAACCACAAGAACATAAGAAATTTATGTAAAAACCGCCGGTAAATTGGCAACGACCAATTTTTACGAAACTAAATAATTATCAATTTAAAACCAATTAATTATCGATTTAAAACTAAAGATAGAATCTCTGGATCCAGAGGATCTAGTCATAATAGACTACTATCCACAAATATGTTACACTCTATATCTATTTATAACGGACATGCAAATATATCAGATCCAAAGAATCCAGTCAATTTCATTACGGTATCCATCAAGTCACGGTCCATATCGATTGCGGACCAAGTCAAAATTTACAATCATATACATTACAATATATACACTTACGAGAAAAAGTGTAGGTGTGGCTGTAAAGACTGTACAGTAATGTAGAAATGTGTGTGCACCCATTTTGGGTCTCCCATTTAAAGGTGTTTGTGGGGCAAGTGAAGATCATGAGTTTTTCAATACCTCACAGTACTATGGGGGGCACCGCTCGGCAGAGGAATCTCTTTAAATGGGGTGTGTAAGGACAGAGAGTATCCCCTAACCCAAGACGCTGCCTCCCTATATCCTACAACACTTGTGTTGAGCTGTGGGATCTATCCCCAGAAAGCTTTAATTTTACTACCTTAAACTATACCCTTTCTATCAACATATGCGTCTAATCGATTTTTAAACATGTTTATAGACGTGCTACTAATTACTTCTACCGGCAAACTATTCCAGCTATTTACTATTCTATGCGTAAAAAAGTTTTTCGCAACTGCTGTCTCGAACCTTCTACTTGTCAACTTACACCCGTTATTTCTAGTCCTATTATATTGAGATATTTCGAAAAAGCTATCTCTATCTACGTTATCGAACCCATTCATAATTTTGAAAACCTGGATTAGATCACCCCTTAACCTCCTAGTCTCGAGTGTTGTCAATTTTAACTCCTTAAGCCTATCCTCGTACGACTTTGACCTAAGCGACGGAATCATCTTAGTTGCTCGTCTTTGAACTCTTTCGATTTTGTCTATATCTTTGCGCATATGCGGATTCCAAAATTGGACCGCGTACTCCAAATGGGGTCTAACTAATGATTTATAAAGTGGAACTATAATATCGCGCGATTTGTACTCAAAATTTCGAGCTATAAAACCTAACACTTTGTTCGCCTTATTGACCGCTGCTGTACTTTGTTTCGCTACTTTTAAATCACCCGTGACTATAACTCCTAAATCTTTTTCCTGCTCTACGCTTGTTAAATCTTTCCCTGACATACTATACGCAAAATTATCGTTACGTGAACCTATATGCAAAATTTTGCACTTATCAACGTTAAATCTCATTTGCCATGTGCCTGACCAATCAACGATTTTATTCAGATCTTCCTGAATTTTACCTCTATCTTCGTCATTAATCGCCTTACCACCCAGCTTCGTGTCATCCGCAAACTTTGAAACTGTACTGACTAGGCCGACATCTAAATCGTTAATATATATAAGAAAAAGCAAGGGGCCCATACAGAACCCTGAGGAACGCCACTCGCTACATTAGCCCAACACGACTCCGCTCCATCAACGACCACCCTCTGTTTCCTGCCTCGCAACCACTCTTCTAGCCAATTTATTACTACACCCCTGATTCCATGAGCCTTAGTTTTTTTCAATGAGTCTTTTGTGCGGCACGGTGTCAAACGCTTTTTGAAAATCTAAATACACTACATCAACCGCCCGATGTCTATCGTAAACGTCAACCATGCTTTGGAAAAATTCTAAAAGATTAGTTAAGCAAGATTTGTTTCGCCTAAATCCGTGCTGCGTATTTCTAACTAGCTTATGGAATTCTAAGTGTTCGACTATACGATCCCTAATTATTGATTCCAGTAGCTTACCTACAACAGACGTTAAACTGATTGGTCTATAATTTCCCGCCGCACCTTTATCGCCTTTCTTAAAGATAGGTGTTACGTTTGCTAACTTGAAATTATCTGGTACGCACCCCTGAGAAATAGACGCATTAAAAATCTTTGTTAGCGGCACAACAATGCTATCTTTTAATTCTTTTAGTTGTATGGGATATATGGAATCCGGCACCGGTGATTTACGCGTTTTCATTTTATCAATATAGCGCGTTATCCAGAAACTTGTCGAATCTATGCCTCACAGAGTGGACGCTGTCATTAAAGTAAAAGGAGGTCATATCGATTATTAATAATATTATGCCATTAAATTGATAATTTCTTTACTAATTTATAATAATTACATGCGACTTTACATTCTGTGTTTCCTTTTTCCTTCGTGGTTATTTTCATCATAAATATTATTCACGTGTTACTTTAGTGAAATAATTTTCACATAATGAACACCACGCGTTCCTTCGACTTGCTTTTCCCTCTCTTGTCTCCGTTTATGTCCGTGTTTTCTTCTACATTAATGAAGGGGCATGCAATTCGTATCCGACGAAAGTTTCTTACTAATTGTCTAGAAGAGCAGGTCCTTCCAAGTCCCTCCTTCCGATTCGCCTCAGACAAATTGACCACCATCCGTTCAACAACTTCAGCAGATTAATTTTAAAGAAACATATTGAAGTCACCAGACAAAATGAGTGGTCCGCCTTCAAAAATTTATGCATTGCCAAACGTAATTTTGTGACCGTTATTCCCCAACTGTGGATCCAACCTTTGTTTGATGAAATTTACAACGAGTTGCGTAGCAGAACTTCTTCACTTCGTAACATTTTGAATCGCAAAATTAAGTCTCATTCGAAACAGTCAGTGGAGTAAAAAAGCAAATTCAAAATGTGTTTTGAATCTTTCTTCGAAAAACATTAGCGACGATGCATAAAACGCCCTTGGATTTGATATGTCCTTTTTCATTGTTAAAAAAACCTTCTGCTTTACAAATTTGTTATAGTCTTGCTTGTTTTGAAAATCAGTTTAATCTTCCTCAGTCTTTGGTTAACATAGTTAAAGGCCTTGTCTATAGTGCTGCGAAGAGTACTTACGAAGAAAACTTTCCTAAACGTTTTCGCAATAGCCTCTTACAATTAAAAAAAGATGGTGAGCTCCATATTACTAAAGCAGACAAGGCTAACACCATAGTTATTATGGACAAAGTGGAATACATTAGAAAGATGAACGAGCTTCTCCAGGACCCCGCCACATACAGAAAGCTTAGGAACAACCCGCAGGATGACGTCATCAAATCATTCAATAGTAGCTAGAAACCCATTCTCAAAGATCATAAGGACTTAATTCCGCTTTTTAAGTCCACTTCGCCTTCTCTTCCCTACCTTTACGGTCTTATTAAAACCCACAAACCTGGCAACCCTATGCGCCCTATTATTAGCTCTGTGGGTTCTATTACCTATAAACTCTGCAAATGGATTGTCAAAGTCTTGTCCCCCATTCTCGGAACTATCTTTGATTCACATGTAAAAAATTCCATGGATCTTACTGAAAAACTGAATAATATACGCACTGAAACCAACGATAGATTGATCAGTTTTGACGTTTGTTCATTGTTTACAAAAGTGCCGATTGACGATATGCTTGACTTTCTCTCCCGAGAATTACATAAGTATAACTTGTCACTACCTGCACACATCGTTTTGGAACTCGAACTCATTAAACTTTGCATCAAAGACTGTAAATTCACTTTCAATAGCGAGTATTATCAACAGGTTTTTGGGATGGCCATGGGTAATCCTTGTCGCCCCTCCTCTCCAATATTTATATGGAGTTTTTCGAAATTACTTACATTCCGAGAATCCCTGGGGGGTTGGCATCCCATGGTTGCGGTACGTCGACGATATTTTGTGTATCTGGCCCATGAAGCGTGACCTGGATGACTTCCTCCTTCAGTTAAATAATCAAGTCCCCTCCATTAAGTTTACTTTAGAAGTGAAACAAAACAACTCAATCCCGTTTTTGGATGTGTATGTACATAGGGAAAGCCTAGGTTTTAAGTTTAGTATTTATCAAAAAAAAAAAATTTGTCCTACGTACACTTTTACTCCGGACATGACACCCCCCATCAAGGAAGCCATATTTTCTTCAATGTTTCTCTGCGCTCTTAGGATCGCCATTCCGGAATACATGGATGCCGAATTAGAAAAAATCAATAGTATTGGAAGTGATTTGTGTTACCCACCTGCTTTTTTGGAATCTTGTCTTAATAAGGCAAAACGAACTTTCTATCTTGTGAATAATAACCCTCGCACTTTGTTGAAGAATATTTTAGTACTTCCATTTTTCCCAGGCTTTTTAGGTATTGCTAATGTACTTAAACTTTTGAATATTAATGTAGTATTTTCATATGACAATATTGTGAAAAATATCATAGTAAAAAATAGCATTATCTATAAAATTGGTTGTAAACAATGTGATTTCTTTTACACTGGACAGACGGGAAAGGATTTGCACAGGTGTAAAACAACATCAATATTCCGTTAGAACGAGACAGTCGTCCAGTGCCCTTTTCATCCATTTGTCAGAGTTATCCCACTGTATTGATTGGAATAATGCTTCAATTTTGTTTCACTCAAGCAACATTGTTAATAGAAATATTCTTGAGTCCGCCATTATTCAACTTACAAGTAATTTTAACATTAGCCAGGGCCTTTTTTCGCTTGATCCTGTTGTTTTGAATTCGTTCAGAACGGATTTAGACAAGAGGGGTTACTCTGGTAGCTTTTTCTTATAAATTTGTATGCTCCTCCTACAATTTTATTTTTCGATTTTATATTTCTTGGGGTGACCTATATATAGTCTCGAACTTGTTATTTATTTCAGTGTTCCTGAGGATGTCATTAGACGAAAGCGCTTGAGCACCATTCTGTTTCCTTTTTCCTTCGTGGTTATTTTCATTATATATATATAATATATATATATATATATATATATATATAACGTAAAGAACGACGCTTGTATAGAAGAACATCCCGCGCAAGATGAGGAGGGAGAACGAACAAATGAAAAAATGAGGTAATCACCCGGGAATCGAACCCGGGATTTTCCGATTGCCGGTCAGATATGATAACCACTACACCATGGGCCTCACTCGATCAGAAGTCGTAATTCTCCTACATATGCGCAGAAACCAATGCCCCGAGGGGGCACCTTGCGCATGCCGCACATATATACATTTCAACTGCAACAACACAGTATAATTAACGTAAAGAACGACGCTTGTATAGAAGAACATTCCGCGCGTCGTTCTTTACGTTATTTATACTGTGTTTTTGCAGTTGAAATATATATATATATATATATATATATATTATATATATATATCCTCAGGAACACTGTTCCTGAGGATGTCATTAGACGAAAGCGCTTGAGCACCACTCTGTGTTTCCTTTCCTTCGTGGTTTTATTCATCATAAATATTTTTCACGTGTTACTTTCGTGAAATAATTTTCATATATATTATATATATATATGGCGAGAAGAAAGCCCTTAAAACCTACTGAATATGGAAGTGGATAATACATTCAAAAGGAGAAACGTAACATACAGTATGTCTCTCTTAAATTCAAATAAACATTGAAAATTACCTTTATCTTTCTCCCAGCGAACGAAGTCATAAAATTACATCAGATAACAAGAGGAAAGTTTGTAATTAAAAGCCGTAAATAAAGGTATTGTTTATGGATGGCGTATATAAAAAAAACTTTAAACTTTAAACTTTGAACTTTTTAGGCTACGACCTAAATTCTGATCGCGAGGCTAGCTCGGCAACCCATGCTTTCAAACAGTTCACTCGTAATAGATAATAAAATAAATAATTATTGGTAAAATTATTTGGGATAACATAAATAAATGATAAATGACAATTTAATGACCCAATCAAAATGGCTTGGCGACACAATTTTGGGTCGCCACTCGCCACCCAGGGGTTAAGAACCACTGCTTTAAAGTAAGGAGGCCTATATGATTATGCTACCTCAATAATTATAATCTTTTTGGCTTTTCTTATTATGATATTAATACTTGGCAGATACGTACATTGGTTCATTATATTTATGCATCGTTATAACTTATGAAGAAAATTAGTTTTGAAAACTCTCAACTTATGAATAAATAATGTATGGCCTTTTCTCAGACTCAAGTATCTTGATGCTTTAATTATGATAGATTCCACTTTCCGGTGAGAACATTGTATCATAGTCATTGTTAAGATAATTGTTATTATTGTTCCGCCAAATTTTTCCACTACGTTAACAAGTGCGGCCGTCATAAGCCAATCAAAATTAAGTTCTTCCAGTACACTGAAATATGGAGGAAAACTTCTTTGTTTTCTTTAAATAAATAAATAAATAAATAAAAAGTAATTTAGAAAAGTTAATGTTTAAATCATTTTTGGTATGTGAAATGTAAAAGAAAACTGAAATTCATGGGTAACTCATACAGAGCAAAAAAGCATGGTTTCCCATTCATTTACCTATTAAAAAAATTAATGACAACAAAACAAAACAAACAAACAAAACATCTTTATTGCGGATCATTCACAATCCATAACCACTTAACCTAACATACAAATACAATCTTACGTATACACTGAACTCAATACAAAAATAAGGCCAACATAGCCACTTAACCTAGCATACTGGCATACCGTTTGATTAATTATCTCAATTTTATGTGTATTGTTATTACATGAGACATCTTATAACACTTATAACCCTTATAACACTTATTATAACATAACCACTTATTATAACATTTATTATAACACAACTTAATATGCATATATAATATTTGCTACATTACAAAAATAAGGTTGTCTGAACCAAGACTGCCATTTAGGTGAGAGGTCCACAGTATCTGAAGACAGGACATTGCACAATAACACGTTAGAGCTGTTTTGGACCCTAGTAATGAAATTAATATATTCTTCCGGATTAACATTTGGCTGGTAGGTAGGTTACGCGTAGTAAACATAAAACTGGCAATGCACCATTTTGGTTCCCTACATAGCATACGAAAAATATTATTATAAGCAACCGAGAGTTTATTCATAGCAGTTTTTGTATAGTTCCACCACAGATGGGATGTATACAATGCAGTACAGTCAGTTCTAAAAAAGATTATATAAGGATTAATGCAAAAACTTCACTTTTTTCTACGTGAAGGTCAAAATATAATAAAAACCCCACTCTAATAGACAGAGTTTATTTCCACAACAGTTTCGATGCCCGCTGGCATCCTCTTCGGGTGGATACAGAAAAACGAATGAACCAAAAACAAGAGGGAAAACAGTCCAGGGACCATTAAGAAATTTGCACCTAGGTTAGATCCCGTTCTCCCGACACTGGAAGGGCAGTTTTATTAAAGGGACCCGCTTATAAGTACATTCGCACAAATTTAAAACTATCCTCTTGTTCTATACATACTGATTCTATTATTTTTTACATAATTATTACATTTATTATTAAATTTATTACATTTAATATTGCATTATTATTTATTACAGAAATTATAAATTTATTATTGCATTGATTATATTATTATATTGTTGTTTATTATACAGAAATTATAAACCGAAAAACGAATGAAAAAGGCGAGAAGGAAACAATCCCGAGACCATTCAGAAATTTGCACCTAGGCTAGATCCCGTTCCCCTGACCCCAGAAGGGCATTTTTATTAAAGGGTCCCGCTTATAAGTACATTCGCACAAATTAAAACTATCTTCTTGTTTCTATACATACAGATTCTATTATTTTGACATAATTACTGCATTTATTATTGTATTTACATTTTTTAACATTTATTATTATTACTTTTACACTAATTATTACATTTATTTTATTACCTTTATTATTACATTTATTGCATTTATATTTATTTCTACATTTATTACTTCCATTATTACATTTACATTTACGTTTATTATTCCATTTACATTTTACCGAAAAAAAAAAAACGAATGAACCAAAGGCGAGTAAGGGAACAATCCAGAAACCTTCAAGAAATTCACACTTAGGTTAGAACCCGTTCACCCGACTCCGTAAGGGATTTTTTGACCAAGAATCTCATTAAAGGGTCCAACTTATAAGTACCTTCGCACAAATTAAAATTATCCTCTTGTTCTATACATACAGATTCTATTATTTTTCTTTTGACATAATTATTACATTTATAAAGTACCTTACTTGATTCCCAATCTATAGCATGATTATTTTGACTGGCGTGATAAAAAATGTCATTATTAGTATTACAACTTCTAAAGGCATATTTGTGTTCTTTAATACGGGTTTCAATATTTCTTCCAGTTTCTCCTACGTATACTAAATCACAACTTTTACAGGGAATGCTGTAGACACAGGCTTGTTCCTGTTTTGCAACGTTATTCCTAACCAATTTACTTTTCACGGTAGATGAATATTTGAACGCTAAAGCAAACTTAAAATCTTTCGTCAACGGTTTTACTCTTTCTAAGCCGGCAATGTAAGGCAAACTCACATATTGTTTTTGGTTAACTGAAGGTTTCCGAGGGGCATAAAAAGATTTTCTGGCTTTAAAATACGCCTTTCTGATAAACCACTCAGGATATTTTAAATCCTTAAAAATGTTCCAAATCTTTGAATTTTCCGGGTCCAACAAATGTGGGCTACAAATCCTGAATGCTCTTAGAAATATGGAAGAAATAATTGAGCTTTTAACCCCTTCATCATGATATGAAAAATAATGAATGTACGAATTACAATGACTTTTTTAACCAGCTTCCAAAGGAAGTCTTTCTGTTGATCTTTTGAATCGAATGGAAGTTCATGAAGATTGTTTTATGCATAGACTTGTAACAGGGGATGAAACCTGGATTTATCAGTATGATCCGGAAAGCAAAGTTCAGTCAAAACAATGGCTCCCAAGAGGATCAGATGGCCCAATCAAATTTAAAGCAGAAAGATCAGCTAAAAAGGTAATGGCTACAATTTTTTGGGATTGTGAAGGAATAATTTTAGTGGACTTTCTTGAAGGACAAAAAACAGTCACCGCCCAATATTATGAAAATGTTTTGAGGAAGCTGAAAGATAAGCTTGTTGAAAAAAGACCTGGTAAACTTCATCGCGGGGTGCTTTTCCATCACGACAATGCACCTGCTCACACTGCAAATGCCTCAAGAGCCGTGTTACGGGAATTTCGATGGGAAATCATACCTCACCCCCCTACAGTCGGATCTAGCCCCTTCCGACTTTTTTTTATTCCCAAAATTGAAGGATCACATAAAAGGAACGCGTTTCGACTCGATAGCAGATGCCAGAACAGCAGTTTTGAGATGGTTTCAGTCGAAAAACTGAATTTTATAAAAATGGATTGGAACGCTGGAAACATCGCTTAGAAAAGTGTATAGAGATAGGTGGGAATTATGTCGAACGTTGTTGAGCATTCCTAAACGTATATCCTCTTTTGTTTTCTTTTATTAAAGTTATTTGACCATTCTGGAACTTTTATTAAAGGGTTTTTGTATTAAAGCTTTTTGAATTTTCCGGAAACTTTTTGGATACCCTACGTATATATGTATATATATATATATATATATATATATATATATACACATATATATATATATATATATATATATATATATATATATATATATATATATATTCTATTATATATTTTCGCCTGTCTGTTTGTCTGTCCTTTATGCAAGCGCAAAGCGTTTGACCTAGAGCTACCAAATTTGGCACGGGAACCTCTTATGGGATGAAGAATGTCAACACAGAGTCGGCCAGCCTGTCTGTTTGTCTATTTGGGCCCGAAGGCCCCAGCATCGCGATTAAACTACAGAAAAGAACGCAGCCGTGAAATTGAGCTGAGGTGGGGTAATTGGGGGAGAGGGGTTGGGTAATGGGGGTAACCGCGATTAAACTACAGAAAAGAACGCAGCCGTGAAAATTTTGATTATTTGGTCAATAAAACTATAGAAAAGAACACAGTCATGAAAATCTTGAGCTTCACATATAATTATTTTTCAGGACGACTTCAAACCGTTTGACCTAGAGCTATCAAATTTGGCACGGGAACCTCTTATGGGATGAAGAATTAAGATAAATCATTTTTATCAAATTCAGCCTTTTGTCTTAAACTTTATTTTATTTAAACTGGGGATCTAATGTGAAATTTATCCCGGGCAACGCCAGGTACCTCAGCTAGTATATATATATATATATATATATATATATATATATATATATATATATATATAGTCATGCGGGTTGCTTCTACAAAGCTTCAATTTAATATTCGGAGAAATCCAATGACAAGGAGGAATGTAAATGCCATGAAAAGTCTTCTTTAATGCGCAACGTTTCGAGCAATACGCTCATCATCAGGCTAGATAATAACAATATGAAATTAGAATCAATAAATAAATGAGAACAAGACAAAATAATTTCTATAAAACCTATTCATTAAAAGCAAATTTTAAAAAGACTAAAAGAAGAGGGTTAAATTCAAAGTTATAAAAATTTACATATAAAATTACAAGAAATTTAAAAAGCTATTTTTAAATTACATATAGTAAATTTGAAATTAGTACACTGGAATAATTAACTAATACAATGGAATAATTAACACTACGAACCTTTCAATGCTGGTTCCGAGGCACGAGTAATTTAAAACAAAACAAAACAGGAAACAAACTATGGGTTGGGCGGTTCGAGAGTTATAAGTTGGGGAGGGGGGGATTATAAAAAATTGGGGAGGGGGGAGGGGAGTTGGGGAGGGGGGAGGGGAGTTGGGGAGGGGGATTATAAAAAATTTAGAGGGACAGCTGAGGAATCCACGTTTAGAGAAGGGGTCAATGTTTTAATATAAAGAGATTCCAAATTCTAAGTGAGTTAGGACAAGAATTACAGCCGAGAATTTTAAAATTATCTAAAGTGACATCAGTTTTACATTTAATACTATGTTCCCGAATACTAGAGGCTTCTTTTTTATTTAAAATTTTACCTGTTCGGCAACTTATTCCCATATGCGAATAAAATCTAGCCCTGAGGGAGCGCACGGTGCTGCCAATATAAGTACCAAGGAGACACCTTGGGCAGGTAAATAAATATACAACACCGCTACGCAACGAATCAGGAGTTCGATCCTTCGCTGAGAAAAGCTACCTAAAGACATTTTGTTAATAAATATAATGCGAAAATCAGTATGATAAAAAATTTTCTTAACAACTTTGTAAATTTAAGTTTAAATTCTTTATTCATGGGACCCATTTCAGGTACCAAGAAATATTTATATCTTTAGGCACTGAAATACAAGGAAGTTGAGGGCTATAAACATTATTTAAGAAAGATCTTATTAGTTTATCTACATATTGAACAGGAAAACTATTATTGGTAAAATATGATCTTAAATTATTAAATTCATCGTTAAGTAAGGTAAAACTAGAGGTCAAATTATATCCTCTGAACAAGAGAGTTTTAATACACGACATCTTATAGTTAAAATCAGTAAAACTAAAGAAATTCATGCCCAAACCAGTAAAAGTGGGTTTCCTGTAAACTGATGTAGTAATAGAATCACCTTTTTTCGAAATTAAAAGATCTAAAAAGGGAAGGGAGCCATTTTTCTCAGTTTCCATTGTATAAGTTATATTGGGGTGCAGAGAATTTAAGAAGTTAAAAAATTGTTGCGCTTGTACAGCATTATCAAAAACAGCTATCGAGTCATCAACGAAGCGTCGATAGAAAATTGGTTTACAATGGGTGGGAGATTGTCTAAAAATTACACTTTCTAAATGAGTCATAAAAAAATCAGCTGATAAAGGTCCGACGGGTGATCCCATCCCAACACCATCAATTTGTTAGTAAACCTTATTATTGAAAGTAAAATAACATTGCTTAAAAACCAATTCTAAAAGTTCCTTAAAATAAGACAATGAAAAACTATGGAAACTATCAACAGAGCTAAAAACCCTATCTAAAATAATGGCAATAGTTTCTGATACAGGTACATTCGTGAAAAACGACTTTACATCAAAACTGACAAAAAACTTTTTTGAATCGAAATTCTCACTAAGAAGATCTTTTTGAAATTCATAAGAGTTATTTATGGTATAAGCATTTTTCGCAAAAGGTGACAGGAGACCAACAACAAATTTCGCCAATTAAAAGAGAAAGCAGGGAGCGGTAATAAATGGAATGGCTTCGAAGTGGGCGCCCGTCACCAGTGGTGTTCCACAGGGCTTCGTTCTGGGTCCTTTACTTTTTATTATCTACAGTATATTAACGATATAGACGTCGGGCTCCTAAGTACAATTTACAAATTTGCATACGATACGAAATTAGGGAGAAGTTATAATGTTATAATGTTATAATGTTTCAGACCAACAAGACCCTAGGATCCACTCATGGCTGGTCTACCTAACTGTGTTCGTGTATTGTGTATGTCCTCCGTGGTGGTGGAGGGGACCTACAATTTTACGTGGGTTCCGAACCACAAGAACATAAGAAATTTATGTAAAAACTGCCGGTAAATTGGCAACGACCAATTTTTACGAAACTAAATAATTATCAATTTAAAACTAATTAATTATCGATTTAAAATTAAAGATAGAATCTCTGATCCAGAGGATCAAGTCATAATAGACTACTATCCAAAAATATGTTACACTCTATATCTATTTATAAAGGACATGCAAATATATCGGATCCAAAGAATCCAGTCAATTTCATTACGATATCCATCAAGTCACGGTCCATATCGATAGCGGACCAAGTCAAAATTTACAATCATATACATTACAATATATACACTTACGAGAAAAAGAGTAGGTGTGGCTGTAAAGACTGTACAGTAATGTAGAAATGTGTGTGCACCCATTTTGGGTCTCCCATTTAAAGGTGTTTGTGGGGCAAGTGAAGATCATGAGTTTTTCAATACCTCACAGTACTATGGGGGGCACCGTGGGAACGCGTGGGAACGGCGTTCCCTTACTTTTTTTGGTAGACGGAACGGCGTTCCCTCACTATTTCAAATAAATCCGAACTTACAATCTCTAACGTCATGAAATTTTAATTCCCACCCCTAGAAGAAATATGAGAAAGAATCATTAACTGTTTCATTTCTTTTAGCTTCGACTGAGGCAATGCTAGCCTATAAAGATCTGGTGAAACAGTCACCACGGCGTACCAGTTGTTAACTTTTTTTTAGTTAATCATTCCAGTTGTTAGCTATTTTTATTGATCGTACTGGATGTCATATATCTAATGACACTGGAAATACTGCATCTTCAACCTTGGAATATATCCTAATATCCAGTGCATATGACCTCAAAATATCCCTGAAATTGGTCAGATTTCAAAAGATTTCCCGGGGTGCTTACAGTGTCCCCGGACCCCCAGCTGTATGGGCTCGCCGCGCTCGCCATTGTCCCCCCCGCATCTGAGTAACACTTTCAAAATGCGTTCCCTCATTTCTTTATTTAGCACTACACCACTGAGTATAGGTAATGAGGAGGATGTAAGAAAGCTTCAAAATGATCTTGACAGGTTGGGCGAATGGTCAACTATTTGGCAGACGCCATTCAACTTGGACAAATGTAAGATAATGCACATAGGCTACAGAAACCTGAAGTTCGATTACTCTCTCTTGGGAAGGAATTTGACTGAGACCGATCTAGAGAAAGACTTAGGAGTCTATATCAGTAATGATCTCAAATTGTCAAAACACTGCAAAATTCGAAAAGTGGACCTTAAAAATATTAAGTTATATTAAAAGACAGTTCCAGTTTCGGAACAAGGAGACTGTAATGTCTCTTTATAATTCATTAGTCAGACCTCAACTCGAATATTGTGCGCAGATTTGGTCTTCGTCCTTTAGGAAGGATATAGAATGGTTGGAAAGGGTACAAACAAGGGCTACAAAATTGATCCCTTCAATGAGAATGCAAAACTACCAACGGAGATTGGAGCGACTAAATCTGTTTACCTTAGAGACGAAGAAGTTGCGCGGTCAGCTTATTCAAGTTTTCAAGATGCTCAGTGGAATAGAGGGTAGACTACAGGAAGTTATTCTCATTTAATACCAATCCAACAAGAAATAATGGGTTTAAACTGTAACTAAAAATATTTAGTACCTCTATCTGCGGCAATTTCTTCTCCTATCAAATAGTTAATATCTGGAACCAAATTCCCTCATAAGTTGTTTCCAGCCAAAATTTTTAAAAAGGTAATGAAAACGGCATCATGGCCTTAGACCTTGATCTCTCCTTATATTGTTTGCGCACGCGCGCGCGCAGGGAAGGTTCATTTTTGCCGGCGTTCGCCCTTACTACACAAATATGAAAATAAAAATGAAAAGGTTTATTGGCAGACTATAGTCCATATGACAAATATTATTAATACAATGACAGTTCATACACTGAGGATAGAAATATACACAATTGATTAGAAATAATACTGCACTGTCGAAGTTAAGTGGAGCTACAGACAGACGTTTTCGTACCAAGAAGTCCATAGCTTAGAGGATAAATGGCAGGACTCATGGATAGCTTAGATGATCGGGTTGGTTGATTTTTTAATTCTTTGCATTAGATTGTGTTGAGCACGTCTTGTTACCTGCGGGAAGCTCGGG
Organism: Bathynomus jamesi; assembly: GCA_023014485.1. NCBI lineage: Eukaryota > Metazoa > Arthropoda > Malacostraca > Isopoda > Cirolanidae > Bathynomus > Bathynomus jamesi. The sequence goes on from JAJOZX010006531.1 coordinate 224,921, forward strand.
ACATTGCGGGTAGCAGACATTTGCGAAGCTGAGCATCTCGGGGGTAATTTATGTAAGAGTCTAAAATACCTGTTGTACAGCAAATTTAGGGTTCTGCCAGAACCTTTTTTATAATTCATCCAGAGTTGCTGACCGTATATATTACTGCAGAAAGTACGAAAGAGTGTGTCTTTAGCTTCACTTGTACAGAAACGAAAGTTCCTTATGGTCATATTCGTTTTAGCACACAGGCTTCGAGATTGTTTTCTTATATCCGAGTCATCACTCAAGGAGCTGGTAATAGTTTGACCCAAATACTTAAACTCTTGTACTTCCTCAATTACTTCACCATTCATTTTAAACCTTATATCAGCTGGCTGATTACAGCTTTTAGGATATAACTACATAACCTTAGTTTTTGTAACATTAAAAAGAATATCATGTTTCTGCGAATACACTTCGCAGACATTTAGTAGCCGATCCACACCTTTAACAGAGGGACTTATTAACACCATATCATCGGCATAAACTAAGTTATTTATCCTTGTGTTATCTATACAACATCCTACTGTTGCCTCATTAAGTGAAGCAATTAATCCGTCAATATACACATTAAGCAGCATAGGGGAGAGCAAGGAGCCTTGTCTCACCCCGCAAGAGGAGCCAAAACACTCGGATAGTACATTGCCCCACCTAACAGTGAAAGATTGGTGGGAATACCAAAATTTCAATAAATTTAATATGTACATGGGAACCTTCCTGTCTTCTAGTTTTGCAAATAAAATATTGTGGTTCACTCTATCATATGCCTTACTTATATCAAGCAAACAGCTATAAATGGTTGAATTACTGTCAATGTATTTAGATATTGTTTCTTTAAGTACATAGATACACAGATCAGTTGAGTGGGACCTTTTAAAGCCAAACTGATTAGATGTCCATAGGAAATCATTTAATCGGAGTAACAAGAGTTTTTCTAGTAGTTCCGAGAAGCAGAAAGCGACAGCAATAGGCCCGTAATTATTGCTGGACAGAATGTCTCTGTACTTATTTTTGACCAGGGGCAAGATATATACCCTCATGAACTCTGCAGGGATATAGCTATGAACAAGCATGGCTGATAGAGCAATGATATATGCAGACATACTACGTCATTTGCATATTTTAAGTGCTCATTCGATAAGTCATCTACCCCTGACGCAGAACCAGTCTTTAACTCTTTAATTAACGTCTTTACTTCAGAAAATGATATCAAAATATTTTCCATTGTCCCTCCCACAATCGTTTCGCTGCAATCTATCTTAAGATTATCCCTACTCACACTATTAAGAATGTTAGAGTAATGGTTTTTCCACAGCTTTGCAATTTCATCCTCCCCCGACACCCCATCGATTCTCGGAGGGAGGACATTTTTGACACCCGTTTGATTCTTAACAAATTTCAAAAATTTGTTATTATCGTTATTTATGGAGGCTTCACAGGCTTTTGATGCTCGAATAGACTCTTCTTCCTGTTTACATCGCCTTATGGCCGCCTTATACTGACCCCGACTTCTACACATATTTATGTATACTGGTCCTAATCTGGGTCTACCATGAAAACACCACAAATCATAGGCCTCTTTCGATTCCCTCTTCAGGGGTGCAATAAAATCATTCCATCCAGGAATAACCTTAGTATGATAGTTGTAAGATTTAATCAAGGGGCTTCCTGCTTCTCTTAACAGGGATATTATCTTACTATAATACCTATCTCTGAGTTTACAGTGAGAATCATTTGAGCAAGGATTATTACAGCCAAGGTGCAAAATTTCTAAATTATTAAAGAGGTGACATGTTCTGTCTTTGTATTCTATTCTCTGCTGCATATTAACATTGGACCAATCGACGCGATTATTCTTACCTATTGAATTCTTGTTAAGTCGTGTTGCGCATAAATTGGTAACGTTAATGAATATTTCTAATGGTCTATGATCAGAAAGAAGGAAATGATGCAAAATATGAACTCTAACAATTCGATCCTTTAGATTATTACTAGTGAGACAATGATCAATCCACCTGGTGGTACCACTCATATCGCTAACGTATGTAAAATCACCACTGGCTACCCCTAATACATCTACATCACTTATACTTAAATTGGCCGACTCGCACATGTTACCCAATTCTCCAAAGAATTCCGAGTTCACATGTGCGTTAAAGTCCCCCATTATTATAGAGTGAGAATATTTGGGGTTATTTGATAATGACTTAATTTTGTACAGCAAATCAATGTATTCATCTAGATTACTGCCGTTGTTGTATGGTAAAGCAGTTTACAATTAATATGCAATCATTGTTCACTTGTAATTCAATGCCTAACAACCTTACGTTATCGCTTGTTAAAAATCTTATATGTTTGACAAATTTTTCCTTAAGAAGAAAGCAACACCACTAAAGGCCTCCGTACATTAATTCATCTGACAAGTCTACTGCTGATGACGCATGGTACATAAAGTCATCATGGATGGTAGAGAGGAATTTTAGCTCTTGCTTAGGTAGCCAGTGCTCCTGCAGGAGTATCAAATCTGCACTGTCGCAGATTTTATGAACATCTACATTTGAATTCCTCACTGACCTTACATTATATGAGACTATTTTCAACCAGTTATCCGCCATGACTGATAGAAAATTTATTATTATTAAGATTATTCCCTTACTTGGGTGCTGTAATGTGCAGGAGCGCCGTCTTGCTGGAACCATGTTGGGAAATTTCCTTCTTCGTTCAAGACACTGGGAAATGCTTCTTCCTTGATCATACGTAGGTAGGTGCCTCCAGTGACATGTTCATCGAAAAATAGGGGGCCTATGATGCGATCCTTCCAAATGCCACACCATACCATCACCCGAGATGCACCTTGTTCCTTTGAAGAGGTATACCAGTGAGGGTTGTTTTGAGACCAGTAGCGGGCGTTCTGTCGATTTACCTCACCATTTCCATAAAAAACGGCCTCGTCACTGAACAGAATGGTGGACGGAAAATTGGCATCCCGAGCATATTGGCCGTAGCCCATTCACAAAATTCCATCCGCCGGTCGGGATCATCTTCGCTTAATTTCTGTAGGATCTGAAGTTCATATGGATGCCATTTGTGAGCCTGTAAAATGCGATGGATGCCACTTTTCGACACTCCTGTCTCGGCGGACAATCGCCGAAGAGACTTATTGGGACTTCTGTTAAAATGAGCCAGGATAGCAGTCGCTGTATCATCGTCAGTGGACCTCCTTGAAGGTCCACTGCCTGGTTTATCTTCTATGGATCCTGTTTCCTTAAACTTTGCAACAAGTCTGCTAACACAACTCTGTGTTATTGGCTCGCGGTCTGGATACAGTCTGTTAAATTCAGCAGCGGCCTCTCTTTGACTCCGATTTCCTATGAGTAGAATTATCTGGATTCGTTCTTCCTTGCTCACAGACATTATGGCCTGTAGAATTTCTCCTATGATGCCGGACTTATGGGACACCCTGTTTATATATATAATATATATATATATATATATATATATATATATATATATATATATCATGTTATCCATTTTAGAAATTGTTAATTAGTTATTTACTGCTTACGTGACACAGCCTCTCATCCTCATTCAAAATAATCACTATGTACTCCATTTAGAAATAAACTCATCGATAAGCAAACAAACAAAGAAAAAAAATCCAACCAACCGACCAACTTAATTATCCACTTTGAAGAACACTCGAAACCATATACAATTCATAACTTATAACAGAAATGAAATGCTCCATTAAAGTAACTAGGGTAGAGCATTTGTATATATAAGAAGTATTTGTGAAAAATGATTTGCAAAAATAAGATTAGTGTAGTTGAGGTAATTTGTTTTAAATTTGATTTGTTTCAATGGGTATGCGATTTATAATTTGTGCTTTTCGTTGGTGAAGTTTTTAAGTAGTTATAGGTTCTTAATTTTGATTGGGAGTGTAGTTTGATTTGAGCGATTGAATTTTTATTTGGTGGATGATGCATAACGCTTGATGGCTTTAATTTTCTTTATATTTAACGATATGGTTTTTGTAGTGGAAAGTTTTTAAAACTTAATTTTGGAGTATTAACTTTAAACTAATTTTCTTTCAAGATGCATGTGTAGTTAGTTTCCAGTGCATGTTAAGTTCTCTTTGAGAACGTGATAATTTTGTAGTTTTATGGTGACCTCACTTTTTTTAATTCGCTAATTGCTTTTAAATTTTCCTGAAGCTTGAGATTTATAGTTTCAGGATTTTTTAATGACTTGGTATTTTTTCTTAAAGATTGAAATAAAAATATTTTGCATAGTAATTTCCTGTAAATTACTACTGAGCTAGTTACGCGGAACTTTTAACTGTCTTCGGCTACATCTTTTAGTGTAGTGATTCTTGAACAATAAGTTCTTATTTCAATTAGTTTTATTTTCAATATTTCTACCCTCCCCCCCCCATATCTTTTTTATAACTTCAAAATTGGTTTATTAACTTGGTTGACTGTTAAATTAGTCAAACTACTCTACACATTGCTTAAAATTTATTAACTTGCAGATGGAAGCGTGTGATTCCTTTCTCCATCGAGCAAGTTCAATACCACTAGTAGCCGACACATTATCCTACATAAGTTCGAAGTATAACTATGTAAAGGTAGACCAAATTGAAGTGTTGTAATTTGAAACCACAATTTTATTGGATCACCTGAAGATAAGCGTCCCCAGCTTTCTTTAACCTTATAAGGCTACCTAACCTGACCAATCATTAAGTCGACTGTACGCCCTTGACGATTGTTTAGGTTAGGTCGTTTATATTTCCGTTCTTAGCTTTATAAAGCTAACTAAAGTAGGCCCTAATCTTCAGGTGATCCACTTTTTATTTAAAGGACTCTTATTTTTAAGATTTTTATACTTGCAGGGTATGAACAAAAATGTTGGATCATTTCTTAATGGAACTGAAAGAGGCTTAAAGAGAGCAACGGGAACTGCATACAACTTTTCTAAGAAAGTTGTACCTTATGAATACTTTGACAAATTGGCTTGTGGAAGTTTGGACAAAATTGAAGCTGCTTTGTCGATTATCAAAAATGCCACACAGGTAGAACTTAAATTTACTTATTTCGAAGTGACTTCCACAACTAAACGTGTAATTCCAAGTTTATTTAAGAACTGGAAGTGATCAACGGAAAATTAACGAATATGGTTTTTAGACTTGGTTCTTTAAAACCAATGACTTCTTGGTTTGTTTTTATCCAGCATGATATGAAGTCAGTGAAAAATCGCTTGTTCCATAAAAGATCTAGATAAACCTTGATTTTTTATTTATTTCAGATAAATCTTCCCTTTAAATCGTATCAAACTAAGTGCAGTGAAGAGGTCTCTTTAACGAACAGAATGCTGAACAAGTTGGATCATATGATAGATTATGCCCTTCCTGCTGTAGAGTCGGATTCCTCTGCTAAAACTGGTAATTCACTATCCTCGTAACTACGTACTCTATCTCGCATTCTCGTCTGTGGTCTGTCAGTAATCAAAGTGGATTCCAAATTTGGAGGAAGTTAAGCAATTGCAGGTTTTAGTTTTTTCTATAAAAGGAAGTGAGAACTTTAAGCTAGGAAAAATTAGTGTATACGTTAGTTTCATCCTCAGATTCTCCCTTCCGGATTTCTAATTCTGGATCCGGAAAGAAATGAGTGGGAAAAAAATAAATAATTTTAATCTCCCTCTTCAGCTGAAAAGGAAATTGTCAAACGAATAACTTGCATTGCTTCCAAAATAAAAATAAGGGTTCTTAAAATTGCCAAACGGGTTGCGCAGCTCAAAGGAGAGATTGTCACTGATGCACGAAGCTTATCGGCGAAGGATATGGTGAGGCTTAACTTACTATATTATGCGCATTAAGTTTGAGTAATCGTATGATCTTTAATCTTGGTTAACTTTAAATTTACAAATTTTCAGGTAAATGTTGTGGAACACTGGTTGTCTAATTTGCAGAAAAGACTGCAGATTAAACCAACTGAAGAAGGTATACTAATGAAAACTTTAAGGCTGCCCATTCGGATAGCAGTTGGTGCAACACTGGGTGTAATTGAAGGAGCGGAGGCAACATTACCTAAAGTTAAAGAACAAGCCCAAGTGATGGTCATGAAATCTGAAGCAGTTGTATATGCTACTTATAAGCTCGTTCTTCATATAAGCAGCGGTATTTATGTAAATGCTCGGCAAAAAGTGATTGTAGTTGTAAGAATTGTTAAAAAATTTGAGAGAGATGCTCTTGTACCCTTGCTTCCTTTTAGCTCCATGCTGAGAATCACGGTAAGAAATGCTGAAATTTTCTTAAATTCTAGAGTATTAAGCCTGTTTTCAAACATTAACAAACTGTAATCTTTCTTTCAGAGTTATCCAGCACTGTTGGACAAAGAACTATGTACAAAACCAAGTAACCTCGAGGAAAGAGTTTAGTCTTTTGAAAAGATTCCACAAGAGGATTCGAAGGAAGCGGACACTTCCTCTGAAAATGCTAGTAACATAAATGGTACTACGATTGAACACTGAAAAATAGTTATGCCTTACTCGATTACTTTTTGAAAGTAAACTTTTGTACTTGTAAGGACTCTCTGGACCAGAAGATTCTCATTGCAAATGTATTTTTTTAAAACTTGTATAAACTTTTAGCGTACGTTTTAATAGTTATTCAATGTTTACTAATTTCTCGTTAAATATTCAACATAATGTTCAGAGTATGCCTATCCCATGTGTCTATAAAACGCATAAACATCGTTGCCTCGGTCGAAAAGGAATAATTAACTGAAGCCCACTCAGGTGTCTTCTAATTACAATGCGCCGCAATTGGTTTGAGTGAATAACGCAAGCGTTGTAAGTCCATATATACACCTTAAATTTTGTGAAATACGTCTTTATGAAATGGGTTCATTGTTTTTTTAAATGGTTTGCGTTTATCTAGTTATTAAAGGTAAACCTAAAATTGCAGCTACTGTTATTATATTTGTATCTTTGCCCACAAGATGATTTCCGAAAGGCAGTGCAAGTGTATTTCCGTAAAGTGTAAGGTATGCTTGTTTGCTTCCAGAGCTAAATTTTGTAGGTATTGTAGTTTGCAATCTGTTTCGTCAGTGTACTGCAGTCCTTGTGTAATTATATTTCGTAAACTTAGATGGTCCCGTTGTTCGGTTGTGTAGGATGTTGGTCATTATCAGGACTGGTTTATTAGTTTTCGGTCTGTTATTTCGGGAGGAGGTTGCGCTTGAGTAATATTTATTGTATATAGATCAATGTGCCTCTGGTGGTGGTTAGCGTCGTTGACTAAGAATTCATCGGGATCGACCCGGTGACTGCAGGCGGCGTGCTGCAAAACTTTGCTGTTCATCCATTCACACAAAAATTGGTTGGTAGACAAATGGGTAGCCTAGTAAAGACTCTGGACTACTGAGGGGGCGTGGTTCGGATTCCACGTTGAGCTGTAGGCCTAAGGAGTGAAAAGCTTTACCTTGGTGAGAATGAAAAATTCGGGCTGAAGCAAACCAAAGGTTACCAAAGGATATATTCTGTGTATGTCGATGGTGACAAACTTGAGCAGCAAAACCACTGTTTTGCAGAAGATTGAACAAATTGTAATGTAGTGGACTTTTACGAATGCTTCAAACCTAATTGCTACGATGCAAAAAAACAAGAGTCCAATTTTAAATCGGGAAAAAAAAACTAATTCCGGGTAGGTGGTTATAGGCGCCAGTCCCAAAGGTCTCCTCAACCGGTCTCGGGGCGAGGCCACCTATGGAGAATTCACCTGTGTCGCGAATTCGGCTCTCGAACGAGGCAAGCGATATTCGACACGATAGAAGAAATCATTGGTGAACACAGTATAGTGATAGTTAATAAACTAAACACGAAATCTCCGTATTATAACTTAAAGTAATAATTAAAGGTGTAAATGCGCATTTCAACCCGTGTAATATGAGTCAATGGCCTGACGGTATTATTGTTAAGGAGTTTATTCACTTTTCCAGGAGATTTGATGAGGCATAATAATAATAAGGCGCCCTAACGGTAATGCCTGAAAGTTGTACTGTGTAATAATAATGATGTTACTAATAATAAATTTTCTATCAGTCATGGCGGATAACTTGTTGAAAATAGTCTCATATAATGTAAGGTCAGTGAGGAATTCAACTGTAGATGCTCATAAAATCTGCGACAGTGCAGATTTGATACTCCTGCAGGAGCACTGGCTACCTGAGCAAGAGCTAAAATTCCTCTCTACCATCCATGATGACATGTACCATGCGTCATCAGCAGTAGACTTGTCAGATGAAGGATCTTTTCCGTTTGACTGCCGCCATTGAAACATAATTAAACTTTTTGTATTTTAACTGAAATGTCTTGATGACAAATAAGTTACTTTATAAAAAAGCGCTTCTTAATTTCCCCTTCAAATTTTGTTTCTTATAAACAATTTTAATTACTTTCAAGATCCATGCTTAATTTTTAAGTTTTAATCGTATACTCAGAAAAATAAGGGGATCACCTGAAGATCAGGGCCTCCAGCCTTCTTTAGTTAGCTTCATAAGGCTAACTAACAAAAATATCACGACCTAACCTAACCAATCGTCAAGGTCGTACAGTTGACCTAACGATTGGTTAGGTTAGGTCGTGATATTTTCGTTAATTAGCCTTATAAGGCTAAGTAAAGAAGGCTGGGGGCACTCACCTCTTATGTTTCAATGGCGGCAGTCAAACGGAAAAGATCCCAGATGAATTAATGTACGGTAGGCCTTTTGGTGGTGTTGCTTTCTTCTTAAGGAAAAATTTGTCAAACATATAAGATTTTTAACAAGCGATAACGTAAGGTTGTTAGGCATTGAATTACAAGTGAACAATGATTGCATATTAATTGTAAACTGCTATTTACCATACAACAACGGCAGTAATCTAGATGAATACATTGATTTGCTGTACAAAATTAAGTCATTATCAGATAACCCCAAATATTCTCACTGTATAATAATGTGGGACTTTAACGCACATTTGAACTCGGAATTCTTTGGAGAATTAGGTAACATGTGCGAGTCGGCCAATTTAAATATAAGTGATGTAGATGTATTAGGGGTAGCCAGTGGTAATTTTACATACGTTAGCGATATGAGTGGTACCACCAGGTGGATTGATCATTGTCTCACTAGTAATAATCTAAAGGATCGAATTGTTAGAGTTCATATTTTGCATGATTTCCTTCTTTCTGATCATAGACCATTAGAAATATTAATTAACGTTACCAATTTATGCGCAACACGATTTAATAAGAACTCAACAGGTAAGAATAATCGCGTCGATTGGTCCAATGTTAATATGCAGCAGAGAATAGAATACAAAGACAGAACATGTCACCTCTTTAATAATTTAGAAATTTTGCACCTTGGCTGTAATAATCCTTGCTCAAATGATTCTCTCTGTAAACTCATAGATAGGTATTATAGTAAGATAATATTCCTGTTAAGAGAAGCAGGAAGCCCCTTGATTAAATCTTACAACTATCATACTAAGGTTATTCCTGGATGGAATGATTTTATTGCACCCCTGAAGAGGGAATCGAAAGACGCCTATGATTTGTGGTGTTTTCATGGTAGACCCAGATTAGGACCAGTATACATAAATATGTGTAGAAGTCGGGGTCAGTATAAGGCGGCCATACGGCGATGTAAACAGGAAGAAGAGTCTATTCGAGCATCAAAAGCCTGTGAAGCTCGCATAAATAACGATAATAACAAATTTTGGAAATTTGTTAAGACTCAAACGGGTGTCAAAAATGTCCTCCCTCCGACAATCGATGGGGTGTCGGGGGAGGATGAAATTGCAAAGCTGTGGAAAAACCACTACTCTAACATTCTTAATAGTGTGAGTAGGGATAATCTTAAGATAAATTGCAGCGAAACGATGGTGGGAGGGACAAGGGAAAATATTTTGATATAATTTTCTGAAGTAAAGAGGTTAATTAAAGAGTTAAAGACTGGTTCTGCGTCAGGGGTAGATGACTTATCGAATGAGCACTTAAAATATGCAAATGACGTAGTATGTCTGCATATATCATTGCTCCTATCAGCCATGCTTGTTCATAGCTATATCCCTGCAGAGTTCATGAGGGTATATATCTTGCCCCTGGTCAAAAATAAGTACAGAGACATTCTGTCCAGCAATAATTACAGGCCTATTGCTGTCGCTTCCTGCTTCTCGGAACTACGACAAAAACTCTTGTTACTCCGATTAAATGATTTCCTATGGACATCTCCTAATCAGTTTGGCTTTAAAAGGTCCCACTCAACTGACCTGTGTATCTATGTACTTAAAGAAACAATATCTAAATACATTGACAGTAATTCAACCATTTATAGCTGTTTGCTTGATATAAGTAAGGCATATGATAGAGTGAACCACAATATTTTATTTGCAAAACTAGAAGACAGGAAGGTTCCCATGTACATATTAAATTTATTGAAATTTTGGTATTCCCACCAATCTTTCACTGTTAGGTGGGGCAATGTACTATCCGAGTGTTTTGGCTCCTCTTGCGGGGTGAGACAAGGCTCCTTGCTCTCCCCTATGCTGTTAATGTGTATATTGACGGATTAATTGCTTCACTTAATGAGGCAACAGTAGGATGTTGTATAGATAACACAAGGATAAATAACTTAGTTTATGCCGATGATATGGTGTTAATAAGTTCCTCTGTTAAAGGTGTGGATCGGCTACTAAATGTCTGCGAAGTGTATTCGCAGAAACATGATATTCTTTTTAATGTTACAAAAACTAAGGTTATGCAGTTTCATCCTAAAAGCTGTAATCAGCCAGCTGATATAAGGTTTAAAATGAATGGTGAAGTAATTGAGGAAGTACAAGAGTTTAAGTATTTGGGTCAAACTATTATCAGCTCCTTGAGTGATGACTCGGATATAAGAAAACAATCTCGAAGCCTGTGTGCTAAAACGAATATGACCATAAGGAACTTTCGTTTCTGTACAAGTGAAGCTAAAGACACACTCTTTCGTACTTTCTGCAGTAATATATACGGTCAGCAACTCTGGGTGAATTATAAAAAAGGTTCCGGCAGAACCCTAAATTTGCTGTACAACAGGTATTTTAGACTCTTACATAAATTACCCCCGAGATGCTCAGCTTCGCAAATGTTTGCTACCCGCAATGTCCCGAGCTTCCCGGAGGTAACAAGACGTGCTCAACACAATCTAATGCAAAGAATTAAAAAATCAACCAACCCGATCATCCAAGCTATCCATGAGTCCTGCCATTTATCCTCTAAGCTATGGACTTCTTGGTACGAAAACGTCTGTCTGTAGCTCCACTTAACTTCGACAGTGCAGTATTATTTCTAATCAATTGTATATATTTCTATCCTTAGTGTATGAACTGTCATTGTATTAACCCTTTACTGCCCAAAAGGACAAATTTCTAACCTTTCGAATACACGCATTCATTACTTAACCGTACAAAATATTTAGACAGTAAAGGGTTAATAATATTTGTCATATGGACTAAAGTCTGCCAATAAACCTTTTCATTTTCATCTTCATATTTGTGTAGTAAGGGCGAACGTCCGCAAAAATGAACCCTCCCTGTGCGCGCGCGCGCGCGCAAACAATATAAGGAGAGATCAAGGTCTAAGGCCATGATCCCGTTTTCTTTACCTTTTTAAAAATTTTGAAGGTTGTTAGTGTGTAAAATGTATATGTATTGTGAAGAATAGAGGGAAGTGATTTTGAGAGCATGCTGATCTATTCGTATGGTAGACGAGACAAAGATCGGATAGAGAGGACAGTAACAGGAGAAACGAGAGTTCCAGCACTCCCTGCCGAATGTCCATCCCAGGAGTACTTCCATGGTCGGTTGGTTTCTACAATCTTCTGTTCTAAAAGGATATATATATATATATATATATATGAATTACAAGGGCAAGAGGAAGCCTTGAAGACCTTCCGGTCCACTTTGGGAGGTTCCTGTTATTAAACAAGTTCATTTTTCTTTCAACTGTTCTAGCAGTGGTAGAAAAATCTATAAAAAAGTATAAGGCTTTCTGCCCACCCTCCTCCTCTCACATCCCTGCCAGAGGCAGGTACGGGAAAAGGTTGAAGAAAACATGTCGACCCTGGAAAAGTAGACAAGGAATTTTTACACGAAGGTGAAGAATATACAAGATAGCTCTATAATTACGCATGCACATATTGTAACGCGCAGACGGACTCCTGCAGAATTACGTTATGTTTTAGCCTTAAACCATGAGTGTTCAGTACTTTGTGCAGCCTATTTTTAAACATATTTACACTTGGCTGGAAACAACTTATGAGGGAAGTTGGTTCCAGATATTAACTATTTCATAGGAGAAGAAATTGCCGCAGATAGAGGTACTAAATGTTTTTAGTTACAGTTTAAACCCATTATTTCTTGTTGGATTGGTATTAAATGAGAATAAGTTCCTGTAGTCTACCCTCTATTCCACTGAGCATCTTGAAAACTTGAATAAGCTGACCGCGCAACTTCTTCGTCTCTTAGGTAAACAGATTTAGTCGCTCCAATCTCCGTTGGTAGTTTTGCATTCTCATTGAACGGATCAATTTTGTAGCCCTTGTTTCTACCCTTTCCAACCAGTCTATATCTTTCCTAAAGGACGAAGACCAAATCTGCGCACAATATTCGAGTTGAGGTCTGACTAACGAATTATAAAGAGACATTACAGTCTCCTTGTTCCGAAACTGGAACTGTCTTTTAATATAACTTAATGTTTTTAAGGCCCTCTTTTCGAATTTTGCACAGTGTTTTGACAATTTTAGATCATTGCTGATATAGACTCCTAAGTCTTTCTCTAGATCGGTCTCAGTCAAGTTCCTTCCCAAGAGAGAGTAATCGAACTTCAGGTTTTTGTAGCCTATGTGCATTACCTTACATTTGTCCAAGTTGAATGGCGCCTGTCAAATAGCAGACCATTCGCCCAACCTGTCGAGATCATTTTGAAGCTTTCTTACATCCTCCTCATTACCTATACTTCTTCCTAATTTCGTATCGTCTGCAAATTTGTAAATTGTACTTAGGAGCCCGACGTCTATATCGTTAATATACTGTAGATAATAAAAAGTAAAGGACCCAGAACGAAGCCCTGTGGAACACCACTGGTGACGGGCGCCCACTCCGAAGCCACTCCATTTATTACCACTCCCTGCTTTCTATCTTTTAACCAATCTTTAATCCAGCTGGAAACGAGCCTGGTGATTCCTAGTCCTCTAACTTTAGCCACCAATCTCGCGTGAGGAACTTTGTCAAAGGCTTTTTGAAAGTCGAGATACATTATATCTATTGCTCTACTTACATCGTATAGAGTATGCACATTATGGAAAAACTCTAACAGGTTTGTCAGACAAGATCTATGTCGCCTAAATTCATGTTGACAATAAAAAATTAGATTGTTAGATTCAAGGTGATACACAATACGTTCTGTAATGATGGATTGCAACAGTTTGCCGACAGTTGATGTTAAACTGATCAGGTGGTAATTATAAGGATTAAATACCCTTTTTAAAGATTGGTGTTACATTTGCTAAATTCAAGTCGGTTGGAACCTTCCCTAACTCGATTTATTGTTTGAATATGGTTACTAAGTCGTCAGCAACATTGTAGTTAACCTCATTTAATACCCTTGGAAGAAATAAGTCGGGATCAGGTGATTTGCATTTATTCATCTTGTCAATTAGTTGATGTACTTCATCTCCCGTAAAACTTATGGTCTCTATGGGATGGTTACCGTCATACGTAATCCGAGGATTTGGCACTTCACTTGAGTCTTCCTCCGTGAAGACTGTAACGAAGAATTCGTTTAACTTATTAGCTATATATTTATCACTGAATTTCAGTCCGCCATTTCTATCTTTTAGGCGACCTACAGAACTTTTAATTGGCTTTCTGCTATTAACATGGGCAAAAATTTATTTAGGGTTAACTTTAAAGAGTGAGCCAACACTAGTTTCTTTATCACGTTCATCTGATCTATTTAAGGACTTAATCCTCCTACGTAGGTTTATATAGTTTTCTGAATTAGTTTGGTTGGACACTACCATAATGAAGGAAATATTTCTACTAGACAATATATATATATATATATATATATATATATATATATATATATATATATATATATATATATATATATATAGGGTGTCCCATAAGTCCGGCATCATAGGAAAAATAATAAAAAAAGTCAAAACAAAAGCTTTTATTTACAGAACGTGCTCAGTATGTCCAACATTGTTTTCAATACACAAATTCAGACGTGATACACAGTCAGCAAGCACACGGTGAATGATGTCAGGAGTAATGGTGTTACATGCCCCAATAATGCGCTGCCGCAAATGTTCAACACTCCTAATTTTCTCTGCGTATACCAGCGCTTTCAAGTAGCCCCAGAGATAAAAATCTAGTGGCGTGAGATCCGTGCTTTGAGCTGGCCATTCCATTCCACAGGCACACGACGTCCTATCCAATGACCAGGGAATTGTTGGTACAGGTATTCCCTTACTTAGGTGCTGTAATGTGCAGGAGCGCCGTCTTGCTGGAACCATGTTGGGAAATTTCCTTCTTCGTTCAAGACACTGGGAAATGCTTCTTCCTTGATCATACGTAGGTAGGTGCCTCCAGTGACATGTTCATCGAAAAATAGGGGGCCTATGATGCGATCCTTCCAAATGCCACACCATACCATCACCCGAGATGCACCTTGTTCCTTTGAAGAGGTATACCAGTGAGGGTTGTTTTGAGACCAGTAGCGTGTGTTCTGTCGATTTACCTCACCATTTCCATAAAAAACGGCCTCGTCACTGAACAGAATGGTGGACGGAAAATTGGCATCCCGAGCATATTGTACCGTAGCCCATTCACAAAATTCCATCCGCCGGTCAGGATCATCTTCGCTTAATTTCTGTAGGATCTGAAGTTCATATGGATGCCATTTGTGAGCCTGAAGAATGCGATGGATGCCACTTTTCGACACTCCTGTCTCGGCGGACAATCGCCGAAGAGACTTATTGGGACTTCTGTTAAAATGAGCCAGGATAGCAGTCGCTGTATCATCGTCAGTGGACCTCCTTGAAGGTCCACTGCGTGGTTTATCTTCTATGGATCCTGTTTCCTTAAACTTTGCAACAAGTCTGCTAACACAACTCTGTTATTGGCTTGCGGTCTGGATACAGTCTGTTAAATTCAGCAGCGGCCTCTCTTTGACTCCGATTTCCTATGAGTAGAATTATCTGGATTCGTTCTTCCTTGCTCACAGACATTATGGCCTGTAGAATTTCTCCTATGATGCCGGACTTATGGGATACCCTGTATATATATATATATATATATATATATATATATATATATATATATATATATATATATATACAGAGATGGGAAATCGGATCGGATTCGAATCGATAATCGGAATTAATCGATATTTTTGAGAAATCTGAATGGAAAAAAAATTCGAATCGAAAAACGGGCGCGGATCTGAATCGAAATTTTGATCCGAATCGAAAAGAAACGATGAATCCGAATTCGAATTCAAGTCGATAAAAAATATGGATCCGGATTTTAAAAATTTGGTTATAACTTATAAATAACTTATAAGGCTTATTAACGTTTCCGGTTTCACCACAGGTAAAGACTGACCTTTCCGAGAATCTGTTTGCTCGGACAAAAATCATACTAATCCTATACTCCATCCATTAAGGTGCTAATCCTAATCCTTAAATTTTGGTATTGTCCGAGAGTGACAATTTCACACGCTCCTCAAAGAAATAACCTTTTGCCTTCGAACATTGAAAATATCTTAGTTGTCAGGGCTAATTTTAATTTGTAAATTTGTATCTATACAGTGGATATATTTCTTAAAGTATTATTATCATATTTTAATTTTTACGTATGCTATAATTAATATTTCTTGTATATATGAGCCTTAATTGTTTAATAAATTAGCTTATATGAATGATTTTTTTTTGCACCTTATTAAGAGTAAATCTAAAGTTATTACTTAGATCGTTAATAGACTGAAAATTATCTGTATTATTTATTAAAAATGAAACTTATTAATAATAGCCACCCCTTGACTAAAAGATGATAGGTATAATTTTATTAAATGAACTCATAACAATCAAGAAAAATTAGGCCTGAATCCGAATCGGATTCGAATCGGATCGAAATCGAAAAAGAAATAATCCGAATCGGAAAAAAATTCGAATCGATAAAAACCGAAAAATTTGAATCCGAATTCGAATCTATATTTCTAATTGCGTGAAAATCGGATTCGAATTTGAATCGAAAAAGATTTCGATTTCCCATCCCTGATATATATATATATATATATATATAGGGGTGTCAGGAAATGATTGCCCCCCCCCTGTAGAGCAAAAACTAGAAGAGATAGATAAAAACCGGCGAGACCACTTGAAAGAGCGTTAAAATCTGAATAAAAACCATTATATTCTATTCCTGTGGTTTTAATTCTTACCATTTTTTTCCCCACAGAAACCATGGCATCATCTATTTTGAACGATTCAGAGAAAAAGCGAGTTCTTGACCGCATTCGAGCTGTCACATTTCGTGAAGCAAAGGAAGCTGGTGCAACTTTCATAACTCGACACTGGGTGGCTGAGAGATTAAAAAGATCAGAAGACTTTGTCAAAAGGAATTGGAATAAGAATCCTGAAGATTGTGAAACAGAATTTCGAGGAGGAAGACCGGAGAAATTATCTCAAGAATCGAAAGACATTGTGCTTGCTGCATCACGGCGCCGAAAGAAGAGCTGCTCTGAGGTAGCGAAAGAGATACTTATCTGTCGTGGTAAGATAGTCAATCGGCAACTTGTGCATCAATTTCGAGTTCGCCAAGGCTTGAGTGCTTGGCATGAAATAGCTAAGCCACGGAAGAGTGATCTTAATATTGAAGATCGGCTATGGTTTTGTGATTATCTTGAGGAATGGACGGAAGACGATTTCCTTCACTTGGTTGTCAGCGATGAATTCTTCGTTTATGTCTCCAGAAAACCAAATTTTCAGAATGATCGGGTTTGGGCAACAACTCCTGATGAAGTCCCAGACGACCAGAAGTATCGAGAAATAGTAAAAAATCCAGCATGTGTGGGTGTTTTCATTATGTTCTCTATTCGGAAGCTCATCTGGGTTATCAAACCAAGAGGAACCAGTTGGGATGGGCCTTATTTTCGAAATGTAATTTTAGCCCAACATGTAATTCCGTTTTTGAAAGACCCCGAGTGTGTTTTGGATGTTGAACAGGCAACCTTTCTTCACGACAAAGCCCCCTGTATGAAAGCACTTGCGACTCAACAACTGCTTAAGGACAATAACATTGATTTTTTCGGAAATAATGAATGGCCTGGCAATTCTCCCGATCTTAATGTCTGTGAACATGTCGGATCCATCATGAAGGATCGGGTGGAGTCCTTAATGCTGGAACAACCCATTCAGAATCGGTATTCAACAGAAATTATGACTGCAAAGATCAACGAAGTCCTTGAAGAAATGAGTCATGATACCGATCTCTTTGAGACACTTCTGGGATCATACCCACGTCGATTAATGGCTGTCAGAGCTGCAAATGGGGCAACACCCGATATTAAAACAAGTGTTTTTTATTCAAAATTAAACGCTCTTTCGTGTGGTTTTGTCTGTTTTTTTCTATTCCTTTCAGTTTCTTCTGTACAGGGGGGGGGCAATCATTTCCTGACACCCTTATATATATCATGTTATCCATTTTAGAAATTGTTAATTAGTTATTTACTGCTTACGTGACACAGCCTCTCATCCTCATTCAAAATAGTCACTATGTACTCCATTTAGAAATAAAATCATCGATAAGCAGACAAACAAAGAAAAAAAATCCAACCAACCGACCAACTTAATTATCCACTTTGAAGAACACTCGAAACCATATATAATTCATAACTTATAACAGAAATGAAATGCTTCATTAAAGTAGTTAGAGAAGAGCATTTGTATATCTAAGAAGTATTTGTGAAAAATGGTTTGCAATAACAAGACCAGTGTAGTTGAGGTAATTTGTTTCGAGTTTGATTTGTTTTAATGGGTATGTGATTTATAATTCGTGATTTTCGCTGGTTAAATTTGTAAGTAGTTATTGGTTCTTAATTTTGAGTGGGAGTTGGAGTGGGAGTGGGAGTGTAGTTTGATTTGAGCGATTTAATTTTTATTTTGTGGATGATGCATAACGCTTGATAGCTTTAATTTTCCTTATATTTAACGATATGGTTTTTGTAGTAGAAAGTTTTTAAAACTTAATTTTGGAGTACTAACTTCAAACTAATTTTCTTTGAAGATGTATGTGTAGTTAGCTCCAATGCATGTTAAGTTCTCTGAGATCGTGATAATTTTGTAGTCTTATGGTGACCTCACTTTTTTTAATTCGCCAATTGCTTTTAAATTTTCCTGAAGCTTAAGATTTATAGTTTCAGGATTTTTTAATGACTTGGTATTTTTTCTTGAAGATTGAAATAAAAATATTTTGCGTAATAATTTCCTGTAAATTACTACTGAGCTAGTTACGCGCAATTTTGAACTGTCTTCGGCTATATCCTTTAGTGTAGTGATTCTTGAACAGTTAGTTCTGATTTCAATTTGTTTTATTTTGAATATTTCTTCCGCCCCCCCCCCTCCATATATTTTTTTATAACTTCAAAATTGGTTTATTAACTTTGTTAAATTAGTCACACTACTCTACACATTGCTTAAAATTTATTAACTTGCAGATGGAAGCGTGTGATTCCCTTCTCCATCGAGCAAGTTCAGTACCACTGGTAGCCGACACATTATCCTACATAAGCTCGAAGTATAACTATGTAAAGGTAGACAAAATTAGTGTTGTAATTTGAAACCACAACTTCATTGGATCACCTGAAGATAAGCGTCCCCGGCTTTCTTTAACCTTATAAGGCTACTTAACCTGACCATCATTAAGTCGACTGTACGCCCTTGACGATTGTTTAGGTTAAGTCGTTTATATTTCCATTCTTAGCTTTATAAAGCTAACTAAAGTCGGCCCTAATCCTCAGGTGATCCACTTTTTATTTAAAGTACTCTTATTTTTAAGGGTTTTTTTCTTGCAGGGTATAAACAAAAATGTTGGATCATTTCTAAATGGAACTGAAAGAGGCTTAAAGAGAGCAACGGGAACTGCATATAACTTTTCTAAGAAAGTTGTACCTTATGATTACTTTGACAAATTGGCTTGTGGAAGTTTGGACAAAATTGAAGCTGCTTTGTCGATTATCAAAAATGCCACACAGGTAGAACTTGATTTACTTATTTCAAAGTGACTTCCACAACTAAACGTGAAATTCCAAGTTTATTTAAGAACTGAAAGTGATCAACGGAAAATTAACGATTATGGTTTTTAGACTTGGTTCTTTAAAACCAATGACTTCTTGGTTGTTTTTATCAGCATGATCTGAAGTCAGTGGAAGATCGCTTGTTCCATACAAAGATCTAGATAAACCTTGATTTTTAATTTATTTCAGATAAATCTTCCCTTTAAATCGTATCAAACTAAGTGCAGTGAAGAGGTCTCTTTAACGAACAGAATGCTGAACAAGTTGGATCATATGATAGATTATGCCCTTCCTGCTGAAGAGTCGGAGTCCTCTGCTAAAACTGGTAATTCACTATCCTCGTAACTACGTACTCTATCTCGCATTCTCGTCTGTGGTCTGTCAGTAATCAAAGTAGATTCCAAATTTGGAAGATGAAGTTAAGCAATTGCAGGTTTTAGTTTTTTCTATAAAGGAAGTGAGAACTTTAAGCTAGGAAAAATTAGTGTATACGTTAGTTTCTTCCTCCGATTCTCCCTTCCGGATTTCTAATTCTGGATCCGGAAAGAAATGAGTGGGAAAAAAATAATTTTAATCTCCCTTTTCAGCTGAAAAGGAAATTGTCAAACGAATAACTTGCATTGCTTCCAAAATAAAAATAAGGGTTCTTAAAATTGCCAAACGGGTTGCGCAGCTCAAAGGAGAGATTGTCACTGATGCACGAAGCTTATCGGCGAAGGATATGGTGAGGCTTAAATTCCTATATTATGCGCATTAAGTTTAAGTAATCGTATGATCTTTAATTTTGGTTCATTTTAAATTTACAAATTTTCAGGTAAATGTTGTGGAACACTGGTTGTGTAACTTGCATAAAAGACTGCAGATTAAACCAACTGAAGAAGGTATACTAATGAAAACTTTAAGGCTCCCCATTCGGATAGCAGTTGGTGCAACACTGAGTGTAATTGAAGGAGCGGAGGCAACATTACCTTAAGTTAAAAAACAAGCCGAAGTGATGGTCATGAAATCTGAAGCAGTTGTATATGCTACTTATAAGCTCGTTCTTCATATAAGCAGCAGTGTTTATGTAAATGCTCGGCAAAAAGTGATTGTAGTTATAAGAATTGTTAAAAAATTTGAAAGAGATGCTCTTGTACCCTTGCTTCCTTTTAGCTCCATGCTGAGAATCACGGTAAGAAATACTGAAATTTTCTTAAAATTCTTAGAGTATTAAGCTTGTTTTCAAACATTAACAAACTGTATCTTTCTTTCAGAGTTATCCAACACTGTTGGACAAAGAACTATGAACAAAACCAAGTAACCTCGAGGAAAGAGTTTCTTCTTTTGAAAAGATTCCAGAAGAGGATTCGAAGGAAGCGGACACTTCCTCTGAAAATGCTAATAACATAAATGGTACTACGATTGAACACTGAAAAATAATTATGCATTACTCGATTACTTTTTGAAAGTAAACTTTTGTACTTGTAAGGACTCTCTGGACCAGAAGATTCTCATTGCAAATGTATTTTTTTTAAACTTGTATAAACTTTGTAGCGTACGTTTTTAATAGTTATTCGATGTTTACTAATTTCTCGTTAAATATTTAACATAATGTTCAAAGTATGCCTATCCCATGTGTCTATAAAACGCATAAACATCGTTGCCTCGGTCGAAAAGGAATAATTAACTGAAGCCCACTCGGGTGTCTTCTAATTATAATGCGCCGCAATTGGTTTGAGTGAATAACGCAAGCGTTGTAAGTCCATATATACACCTTAAATTTTGTGAAGTACGTCTTTATGAAATGGATTCATTGTTTTTTTGAAATGGTTTGCGTTTATCTAGTTATTAAAGGTAAACCTTAAATTGCAGATACTGTTATTATATTTGTATCTTTGCCCACAAGATGATTTTCGAAAGGCAGTGCAAGTGTATTTCCGTAAAGCGTAAGGTATGTTTGTTTGCTTCCAGAGCTAAATTTTGTAGGTATTGTAGTTTGCAATCTGTTTCGTCAGTGTACTGCAGTCCTGGTGTAATTATATTTAGTAAACTTAGATGGTCCCGTTGTTCGGTTGTGTAGGATGTTGGTCATTATCAGGACTGGTTTATTAGTTTCCGGTATGTTATTTCGGGAGGAGGTTGCGCTTGAGTAATATTTATTGTATATAGATCAATGTGCCTCTGGTGGTGGTTAGCGTCGTTGACTAAGAATTCATCGGCCCCAGGATCGGGACCCGGTGACTGCAGGCGGCGTGCAGCAAAACTTTGCTGTTCATCCGTTCACTAAAATTGGTTGGTAGACAAATGGGTAGCCTAGTAAAGACGCTGGACTACTGAGGGGGCGTGGTTCGGATTCCACGTTGAACTGTAGGCATAAGGAGTGGAAAGCTTTACCTTGGTGAGAATGAAAAATTCGGGCTGAAGCAAACCAAAGGTTACCAAAGGATATATTCTGTATGTCGATGGTGACAAAACTTGAGCAGCAAAACCACTGTTTTGCAGAAGATTGAACAAATTGTAATGTACTGTAGTGGACTTTTACGAATGCTTCAAACCTAATTGCTACGATGCAAAAAAAAAACAAATGGAGTTCAATTTTAAATCGGTGGAAAAAAAAACTAATTCCGTGTAGGTGGTTATAGGCGCCAGTCCCAAAGGTCTCCTCAACCGGTCCCTGCGGCGAGGCCACCTATGGAGAATCTCTCCCTATTTGTATCGCGAACTCGGCTCTCGAACGAGGCAAGCGATATTCGACACATGATAGAAGAAATCGTTGGTGAACACAGTATAGTGATAGTTAATAAACTAAACACGAAATCTCCGTATTATAACTCTCTTAAAGTAATAATTAAAGGTGTAAATTATCATTTTAACCCGTGTGATATGAGTCAATGGCCTGACGATATTATTGTTAATGAGTTTATTCACTTTTCCAGGAGATTTGATAAGAGGAAAAATAATAATAATAGGCGCCCTCACGGCAATGCCTGAAAGTTGTAGTGTATAATAATAAATCTTACTAATAATAAATTTTCTATCAGTCATGGCGGATAACTTGTTGACAATAGTCTCATATAATGTAAGGTCAGTGAGGAATTCAACTGTAGATGTTCATAAAATCTGCGACAGTGCAGATTTGATACTCCTGCAGGAGCACTGGCTACCTAAGCAAGAGCTAAAATTCCTCTCTACCGTCCATGATGACTATGTACCATGCATCATTAGCAGTAGACTTGTCAGATGAAGGATCTTTTCCGTTTGACTGCCGCCATTGAAACATAATTAAACTTTTTGTATTTTAACTGAAATGTCTTGATGATACAAAATAAGTTACTTTATAAAAAAGCTTTTCTTAATTTCCCCTTCAAATTTTGTTTCTTATAAACAATTTTAATTATTTTCAAGATCCCTGCTTAATTTTTAAGTTTTAATCGTATACTCAGAAAAATAAGGGGATCACCTGAAGATCAGGGCCTCCAGCCTTCTTTAGTTAGCTTTATAAGGCTAACTAACAAAAATATCACGACCTAACCTAACAAATCGTCAAGGTCGTACAGTTGACCTAACGATTGGTTAGGTTAGGTCGTGATATTTTCGTTAGTTAGCCTTATAAGGCTAAGTAAAGAAGGCTGGGGGCACTCACCTCTTATGTTTCAATGGCGGCAGTCAAACGGAAAAGATCCCAGATGAATTAATGTACGGTAGTCCTTTTGGTGGTGGTGCTTTCTTCTTAAGGAAAAATTTGTCAAACATATAAGATTTTTAACAAGCGATAACGTAAGGTTGTTAGGCATTGAATTACAAGTGAACAATGATTGCATATTAATTGTAAACTGCTATTTACCATACAACAACGGCAGTAATCTAGATGAATACATTGATTTGCTGTACAAAATTAAGTCATTATCAGATAACCCCAAATATTCTCACTGTATAATAATGGGGGACTTTAACGCACATGTGAACTCGGAATTCTTTGGAGAATTGGGGAACATGTGCGAGTCGGCCAATTTAAGTATAAGTGATGTAGATGTATTATGGGTAGCCAGTGGTAATTTTACATACGTTAGCGATATGAGTGGTACCACCAGGTGGATTGATCATTGTCTCACTAGTAATAATCTAAAGGATCGAATTGTTAGAGTTCATATTTTGCATGATTTCCTTTTTTCTGATCTTAGACCATTAGAAAAATTAACGTTACCAATTTATGCGCAACACAATTTAAGAAGAACTGAATAGGTAAGAATAATCGCGTCGATTGGTCCAATGTTAATATGCAGCAGAGAATAGAATACAAAGACAGAACATGTCACCTCTTTAATAATTTAGAAATTTTGCCCCTTGGCTGTAATAATCCTTGCTCAAATGATTCTCACTGTAAACTCATAGATAGGTATTATAGTAAGATAATATCCGTTAAGAGAAGCAGGAAGCCCCTTGATTAAATCTTTCAACTATCATACTAAGGTTATTCCTGGATGGAATGATTTTATTGCTCCCCTGAAGAGAGAATCGAAAGACGCCTATGATTTGTGGTGTTTTCATGGTGGACCCAGATTAGGACCAGTATACATAAATATGTGTAGAAGTCGGGTCAGTATAAGGCGGCCATAAGGCGATGTAAACAGGAAGAAGAGTCTATTCGAGCATCAAAAGCCTGTGAAGCTCGCATAAATAACGATAATAACAAATTTTGGAAATTTGTTAAGAATCAAACAGGTGGTCAAAAATGTCCTCCCTCCGACAATCGATGGAGTGTCGGGGGAGGATGAAATTGCAAAGCTGTGGAAAACCCTACTTAACATTCTTAATAGTGTGAGTAGGGATAATCTTAAGATAGATTGCAGCGAAACGATTGTGGGAGGGACAAGGGAAAATATTTTGATATCATTTTCTGAAGTAAAGAGGTTAATTAAAGAGTTAAAGACTGGTTCTGCGTCAGGGGTAGATGACTTATCGAATGAGCACTTAAAATATGCAAATGACGTAGTATGTCTGCATATATCATTGCTCCTATCAGCCATGCTTGTTCATAGCTATATCCCTGCAGAGTTCATGAGGGTATATATCTTGCCCCTGGTCAAAAATAAGTACAGAGACATTCTGTCCAGCAATAATTACAGGCCTATTGCTGTCGCTTCCTGCTTCTCGGAACTACTAGAAAAACTCTTGTTACTCCGATTAAATGATTTCCTATGGACATCTCCTAATCAGTTTGGCTTTAAAAGGTCCCACTCAACTGACCTGTGTATCTATGTACTTAAAGAAACAATATCTAAATACATTGACAGTAATTCAACCATTTATAGCTGTTTGCTTGATATAAGTAAGGCATATGATAGAGTGAACCA